>JAJPUD010014479.1:22154-40548 GCA_023553655.1 Myrmecobius fasciatus | reverse complement strand
AGGTTGCGTTTTTTTTTTCCTCTTTCTACATCTGATTTTTTTCTTGTGCAGTAAGATAACATATACACATATTGGATTTATAATATAATTTAACATATTTAACATGTATTAGACTACTTGCCAACTAGGGGAAGGGGTGAAGGAAGGAAGGAAAAATTTGGAACAGAAAATTTTGCAAAGGTCAGTGTAGAAAAAATTACTCATGTTCTGTAAACAAAAAGCTTTAATAAAAGTAATATATATATATATATATATATATATATAAATTAAAGGGGAAAAACACTTTCAAGGTTTCTTTAAGACCGTTGAATTTATTGTGTGACATGGGAAACACTGGCACAGAACTTCCCAGCATGGTAATCTTTCGTCAGAGTAGGTGTTATATAGTATAAGGAAAGAAAAATTGAAGTAGCTCAAAAGAAACCTGAGATACATAAATTTAGTGAATCTACTTCAATTGTTCAGATGGACTATTTGTGTTTGACCTGAGGTAGAGCAGTGTGGGATCACATTGGCCTGATCAGGCACAAACACATTATAACTTGACTGATGTAGTGATGTAATTTTGATCCTCTTGGAGAATGAAAGACACTAATCAACCAACCAAATAACCAGCCATGGTATATATTATTATCTTTGCCCCTTTATCTTTAATCTTGATCAGCTTCCCTTTTTTTTTCTTTGAATTCTTTATATTGAATACAATTTATATTATAATAATGATAATATTCAATTGCATTCATATAACAAAATGTCATTAAAATAAATTATTAGTTTACCTCGTAATTCTTTGTATTTATTATACTCATTTCTAGCAGAAGAATTATATTTCATTAAATTTATTCACCATGATCTTAAGTTCCATATGATGGGCAGCTGTTTATTCTTTGCGAACTAAAAACCTTTTGAATGACAATACCCATGAAAATTCTACTACACATGGAATCCTCTTGTTCTTGACATTCTGGAATTCAAGAACAATTATTAATACCAAATGCAAGCATGTGGCTATCAATATAATTTCTACATAATAATGTTATGTGTATTTTAAATTGGTTATCCTGTTTAACTTTTCCACCAGTTTATTACTGGTGTTGTCAACTTCAGCATCTTCAAAATTGATGATTTTTAATTTTTGTCATTTTGAATCATTTGTCATCTGTAAAGTGAATTCAAAGACTTTTTTCGCCAAAAGCTATTTCCCTTATAATTAATAATCCAGAGCAACCATTTAGGTGGTTATTAATACTGGAAAATATTTTTTAATTGTTTGCTCATGTCCTTTGATTAATTAATATTTTTGGGAATTCAGTAGCTATTGATCATGTATTAATTTCATCTAAATATATGTGTATATATGAATTTCAGGAACATTTGATGGAAAGATTTGTTCCCAAAAGTCAATTACTATTGTTATTATTTTTATTTGTTTATTATTATTATTAGCTGCATTGCTTTTGTAAAAAGTATCATTGTTCATTTTCATGTAATAGATTAATTTTTCCTTTCCTAAACTGTTCTTTGCTTGTTTAAAACTTTTTTCCTTAACCATTTTTGTAAAAATTATTATCCATATTGCTTTTTAATTATGTAACTTCTTTTTAAGTTATGTTTTAATTTGCAACTTGTCATATCTTGTATAAGATATAATTTTAAAGCCTATTTATTGCCAAACTACTTACTAATTTTTCCACAAGTTCTTATAGTACAGATAATTCTTCTCCTAGTAGTTCATATTCATAGTTTATTAAGCCCTAGGCTAATGAGTCTGAGAGTGTCTGATTCTCACCAGTTTTATTGTACTGATTTATCTTTCTGTAAAAACCAAATGAATTTACATACAAACAAAAACAGCATGCCAAATAAAGTTTTATTATCATTACTTCATAATCCAATTTGTGAATTGAAATTGCTATCATAAGCTTAATTTTTCATCAATGCACTTGATATTATGGAGGTTTTTTCTTATTTCAAATACAATGTGATTCTATTTCGTCCAGCTCTATAAAGCAACCATTTGACAGTTTGATTAATATAAGTGATATATCTGAAGATTAATTTAAGTAATGCCATGATATTTTATTATATCAGTATGTTCTAAATGTGAGCAATGAGCATCCTTCTCATTAATCTAGATTGTCTTTTGTTTCTAGGAATAGTGTTTTAAAATTGTATTTAGATGAGTTTATTTTAGTAGCCTGAATTTGAGACATTTTATATATTTTGTAGTTTTTTTGCATTCTATTTCTATTTCCATTATATTTTCTTATTTTATTTTTCATCTCTACTAATATAATTAATTTATGTATTTATTCTGTTCTACTTTCCTTGAGTTATTAATTTTCATAATTACTTTCATTTCTGATGTCTACAAATAGGGACAATATTGTTGTATATATATATATATATATGCATATATATATATGTATAATGGACAATCACAGTGGTAGCATTAGTGCCTTTGATTTATTTCTTTGTTTTGTTGCAAAATCTAGCTATTTTAGAAATATGTGAATAATATATCCAGAAATATATAAGATAATAGTATGTATAATAGAAACTGCTTATTCACTGATGCATCATTTGAAAATAGTCCTCTTATTTGTAAATAATGACAGATTTGTAATGTAGATGTATACTATATCATAACAGTAAAAAGTATTCTTTTATAGTTATTCCACTTAAAGTTTAAGCTCAAATAAATATTCAAAGGAGTGTCTTACATCTGTTAAACTAATTACATTTTGTTTGTCATATGTGATAATATTATTGGTATTCTTAATGGTTGAATTCTATTTATATAAATGTTATAGAGTCAAATTGTGTTCAATGAATGATTTTGGTAATATATTGGCAGCTTTAAAAATTTTTTTAATATTATATTGGTAATAATTAATCATGTATTCCGTTTATTCCAAAACAGCTCAAACTTACTTTATTCATATTCTTGTCAAGTCATACATACACTCTTGCTGCTTCTAATGCTACTTTACCTTATACCTCAGGATCCTTCTGTTCACACTGACTTTTCTAAATATATGTTTAAGTGTATGTATATGGGTATGCATGTGTCATATATATGCATCTATGTAGATAAAAATGTGTATATATGTTTATATTTGTATGAAAATATTACCGCTAACCTAAACTGAGCATACTGTATATCTTGCTATCTTTCTACCATTCCATCACATATATCACTCATGAGCACATGTGTGTGTCTCTGTATGTTTATTGTGTGTATTTGTGTGTTTATGGTTGTGTGTACACATGTGTATATTTTATGAGTTTGTACACACATATAAATATAGATATACAGCTAAGTTGTACATATGATAGAGTGCTGGGAATGAAGACAGGAAGACTCATCTTTTTTAGTTCAAATCTGGCATCAAACAGTCACTAGCTTTATGACTCTATGAAGTCAGTTAACTATGCTTCTGTTTTTTTATCTGTAAAATGAGCTGGAGAAGGAAATAGTAAAATACTCTAGAATCTCTGAAAAAATCCTCAAAGGGGTGACACACAAGTACATGTGCATATACATGTATAATATATACATACAGATACATCCATATGAACATGCATGCGCATTTATGTGTGCAACCTTATACACATAGATAGATAGATAGATAGATAGATAGATAGATAGATGTTTGCATGTGTATCCTTAGTCTCTGGCCTAGTCTTGAAAAAACAATGAATTTTTGCCATTTTCCTAGCATGGAATCACACTTCCTACACCATACCTCTCACTTTCTATCTTGTTCTCTGGAACAATAATCAAATAATCTCTCCCATCTATTTGCTGTATGCCCCAAAGGGGCTATTTTTCTGTAGTCTTATGACTTCTATCACAATATCTATCACTCCCTATGCAAAAATATTCTTCCTCAATTTCCCTATATGCATTATCTTTCTCTTTTAGAAAACTAGTCCATAAATACAGCCCATATATGTGCATATGTAGTAGTGTGTATAGATGAATATGTATAATCAACACTATATTGTTATATATACCAATTGAGTTAGATTGCAATGTTTGTAAATGAGGTTATAATGGAAAGGGAAAGATTATTCCAAATATCTACAAAATTCATAAAATATTTGCCAAAGCAGAGAGTATAATCCTGAAGTATAAGGTAGAGTAGATTCAGAAGTAGCAAAACTGGATGTGTGGTTTGACAAGAATATGACTAAAGTAAGGTTGATCTGTGTTGCCCTACACAGAATACATGATCAATCATTACTAATGCAACATTTAAAAGGAAAATTAAATTTAAAAAAATACTAATATATTCCACAAACTATTCATTTAATTCAATTTGACTATAACATTTATATAAGTAGAATTCAAGAAATATAGATCAAGTTAATTAACAAGATAAAACCAACAGGAGTTTGTTGTTATGCCAATATATTAAAATGAAAATACTGCCAAAGTTAATTCATAATTCTATGCTATACTAATTGTACTACTAAAGATGTATCTTACTTAACAAAATAAAATAGTAACTAAATTAATTGGTTGAAACAGAAGGCTAGACTACCATTAGAAATAATATGAAAATATAGGGATAAAAGAAAGATAGAGCTTACACAACTCAAACTGTATAATAAAGTCATGAATATCATTTATTTTCATTAGCCAAAAATAGAGAAGCAAATCAATGGAATAGATTAGAAAAGGGCAATTAAAATAATAGAACTGAATAAGTGATTATTTGATTAGTTTGGAAATTTAAACTACTGAGAAAATAATTCTCTATTTAATAAAACCATTAAGAAAATTAGAAGTAAATAGGGCAAAAATTAAGAAAAAAATGAAAATTTAATTCCATTTGATAACTTCAAAATGGTTATATTACCTTAATATAACATATTATGCTAGACCAGTTAGAAGAGAATTAATTACATGTTATTCTCAGTGATGAATAAAAAACAAATTGTTATCCAAATAAGATATAGGAGGAAGCTTAGGAGATAAAATTATTTGATTATATACATTATGAAATTTAAATAAAAATGAAATTAATACAAAATATATGACAGCAATCAAATGGGAAAAATATTACCAATTTTTCCAAATGAATTTTGTTTTCAAATATACACAAACAACATATACATACAAAGTATATAAATATTTGTAATTGCTTGCATATGTGCATGAAACAAAAAAGCCAATTTATAATAAATGAATGGACCAAGCATATAGACCTAGATTCCTTATTCTCAAGGAATATTGGTAAATTTTAAATAAACATGTGACATAATGTTCCAAATTACTAATATGAAGAGAAAAAACCCTATTGATTTTTCTCTAATCCATGAGAATGAAAAGTATTGAATATTGGATATGCAACAGTTTTAGGCCAGAGCCAAAATGGAGGAGAGCAGTAAGGAAACTACTCAAATTATCCCAATTTCCCTCAAAAACATTTGAAAGTAAGATCTAAACAAAGTCTGAAGTGACAGAGTCTACAAAGAGATGAAATGAAACAATTCTACAGTTCAAAATAGGTTGGAAGGACTTCAAGAAAGGTCAGTTTCAACAGGGTGAAAGAGGTGTGAGCCTCCCTTGGATTGTGGTCAGGAAAGCCACTGGGAGAGTATTAATCATAGCAGATCAGGAACTGAGACCCTTGTCCTAACTCAATAAAAACAGAAGAACTGATCTGTTAGGCAGTCTGTAGTCCCAGTCCAGAAGACAAATTGCCAGTCTAGGAAACTAGGTAACAGGAGGCACAAATTCAGGCCATCCACAGTGCTATAAGAGGGACACCAAAAACAAAAGGCACTTGTACTTAAAGATAAGGATCAAAGCTGCACAAGAAGGTTGGAAAAGTGCCCTCTGTTCTTCAAGAGCAAAGTTTGAGTCACAAGATAAAAGGTTAAAAAAAAAAAACATAAAAAGAGTTAGTATCAGAAAAGAACACTCTCATAGAAAGCCAAAGTGGTGACAAAGAAGACCAAAACACCAACTGAAATGCCCACATGCAAAATCTATAAGTGGGGTGTGAATAGGTCTCAAGCTCAAAGAACTTTTTTAGAAGAGGTCATACAGGATTTTAAAAATCAAATAGGAAAGGTAGAAGAAAAATTGAAAAAGATAGAAAGTTATGCAACAGAGTCAACAGCTTCAAAAAGGGAAACAATTACTTTAATAATACAATTGATCAAATTAAAAAAAATATGCTGAAGAAAACACCTTAAAAAGTAGAATTAATTAAATGGAAAAATATATACAAAAGGTAAATGAACAAAATCATGCATTAAAAACTAGAACTGGAAAAATGAACCCAATGACTATGAGACATCAAAAATCAATCACATGAACTAAAAAGAATGGAGTAGGGTGAAATGGAAGAAAATGTTAAAATACCTGTTTGGGAAAATAGCTGACGTGGAAAATAGATCCAGGAAAGACAATGAAAAATTATTGAATTATCTGAAGTCCAGGAATGAAAAGAAAAACCTGGACAGCATTCTTCAAGAAATCATCGAGGTATTTTCTTCGTAGCCACGCCGAGGTGAAGTATCGAGCAGCTGCCACTCACTGAACAAGATGATGCTGAGCACCGAAGGCGGAAAAGGCTTCGAGATGAAGGTCCGGGGCTTGCCCTGGTCCTGTTTGGCCGATGGAGTCCAACGCTTATTCTAGGAATGCAAAATTCAAAATGGGGCATCAGGCATTCGTTTCATCTATACCCGAAAAGGAAGACCAAGTGAAGAAGCATTTGTTGAACTTGAATCAGAAGATGAGGTCAAATTGGCACTGAAAAAAGACAGAGAAACTATGGGACACAGATATGTTTTAGTATTCAAGTCAAACAATGTTGAAATGGATTGGGTGTTGAAGCATACTGGTCCAAATAGTCCTGACACTGCTAATGATAGCTTTGTATGCCTTAGAGGACTCCCATTTGGCTGTAGCAAGAAAGAAATTGTTCCATTTCTTTCAGGTTGGAAATCATGCCAAATGGGAAAACATTGCCGGTGAACTTCCAGGGGGGAGTATGGGGGAGGCCTTCGTGCAGTTTGCTTCACAGGAAATAGCTGAAAAGGCTCTAAAGAAACACAAGGAAAGAATAGGGCACAGGTATATTGAAATCTTCAAGAGCAGCCGGGCAGAAGTTCGCCCTCATTATGATCCTCCTTGAAAGCTAATGGCTATGCAGCGGCCAGGTCCTTATGACAGACCTGGGGCCGGCAGAGGCTGTAACAGCATTGGTAGAGGAGCTGGGTTTGAAAGAATGAGGCGAGGTGCCTATGGTGGAGGGTATGGAGCCTATGATGACTACAACAGACATAATGATGGATATGGCGTTAGGTCGGATAGATTTGGAAGAGACCTCAATTACTGTTTTTTAGGACTGTCTAATCATAGATATGGAGATGGTGGGTCCACTTTCCAGAGTACAACAGGATATTGTGTGCACATGAGAGGATTACCTTACAGAGCTACTGAAAATGATATTTACAATTTTTTCTCACCACTCAATCCTGTTCGAGTACACATTGAAATTGGATCTGATGGCAGAGTGATGGAGAAGCTGATGTGGAGTTTGCTACTCATGAAGATGCTGTGGCAGCTATGTCAAAAGACAAAGCAAATACACAACACAGGTATGTAGAACTCTTCTTGAATTCTACAGCAGGAGCAAGCGGTGGTACTTATGGTAGCCAAATGATGGGAGGCATGGGCTTGTCAAACCAGTACAGTTATGGTGGTCCAGCTAGCCAGCAGCTGAGTGGAGTTTACGGAGGAGGCTACAGTGGTCAAAGCAGCATGAGAGGATATGACCAAGTTTTACAGGAAAGCTCCAGTGATTTTCAATCAAACATTGCATAGGGAGCCAAGGAGCGATGAACAGCAGCTACTACAGTAGCAGGAGCCGTGTATCTATGTGACTGAAGGGAATGGGAGGGATGTCTGGCAAGTCCAGTATGAGTGGTAGATAGGGAATGTAATCCTAATCACTGACTCTTGGTCAACTTTATTTTTATTTTTTATTTTTTAATTTTTTTATATTTTTAATTTTTTTTTAAATTAATACTTTTTATTTGCAAAACATATGTATGGGTAATTCTTCAACATTAACCCTTACAAAGCTTTCTGTTACAAATTTTTCCCCCCTACTCCCCACCCCTCCCCTAGATGGCAGGATATCCACTACATGTTAATTATGTTAAAATACTGGACAAATCGAATATATGTATACTTATTTCCACACATCATTTTTGTGCAGGAGAAATCGTATCTACAAGAAAGAATAATCAGATAAAGGAAATACAATGCGGGGCAGCTAGGTGGCACAGTGGATAGGGCACCAGCCCTGAAGTCAGGAGGACCTGAGTTCAAATCTGGCCTCAGACACTTAACACTTCCTGGCTGTGTGACCCTGGACAAGTCACTTAACCCCAATTGCCTCAGTAAAAAAAAAAAAAAAAAGGAAATACAATGCAAGCAAACATCAATAGAGAGCATGAAAGTGATATGCTGTGGTCCACATTTCACATCCCTCTCTCTGGGTGTATATAGTTTTCTTCACCGAACAATTGGAAGTGGTCAGAAGCATTTCATTGTTGCAGAGAGTCATGTCCATCAGAATTGATCATCATATAGTATTGTTGTTGCCGTGTATAATGATCTCCTGGTTCTGCTCATTTCACTCAGCATCAGTTCATGCAAGTCTCTCCAGCCCTCTCTGAAATCGTCCTGCTGGTCGTTTCTTACAGAGCAATAATATTCCATAACATTCATATACCATAATTTATTCAGCCATTCTCCAATTAATGGCATCCATTCAGTTTCCACTTTCTAGCCACTACAAAAAGGGAGGCCACAAACATTCTTGCACATGTGGGTCCCTTTCCCTCCTCTAAGATCTCTTTGGGATATAGGCCCAATAGAAACACTGCCGGGTCAAAGGGTATGCACAGTTTGATAACTTTTTGAGCATAGCTCCAAATTGCTCTCCAGAATGGTTGGATACATTCACAGTTCCACCAACAATACATCAGTGTCCCAGTCTTCCCACATCCCCTCCAACACCTGTCATTATCCTTTCCTGTCATTTTAGCTAATCTGACCAGGTGTGTAGTGGTACCTCAGAGTTGTCTTAATTTGCATTTCTCTGATCAATAGTGATTTGGAGCACCTTTTCATATGACTATAAATAGTTTCAATTTCATCATCTGAAAATTGTCTGTTCACATCCCTTGACCACTTATCTATTGAAGAGTGGCTTGAATTCTTATAAATATGAGACAATTCTCTATATATCTTAGAGATGAGGCCTTTATCAGAACCATTAAATGCAAAGATGATTTCCCAATTTGATGCTTCCCTCCTAATCTTATCTGCATTAGTTTTGTTTGTACACAAACTTTTTAACATAATATAATAAAAATTATCCATCTGGTATTCAATTAAGAGTTCCAGATCTTCTTTGGACATAAATTTATTCCATCTTCACAGGTCTGAGAGGTTAACTATACTACATTCCTCTAATTTGCTTACAATATCATTTTTTACATCTAGATCATGAACCCATTTAGACCTTATCGTGGTATGCGGTGTTAGGTGTAGGTCCAGCCCTAATTTCTTCCACACTAGTTTACAATTTTCCCAGCAGTTTTTGCCGAATAGTGAGTACTTATCCCAAAAGCTGGGGTCTTTGGGTTTTTCAAACACTAAATTGCTAAAGTTATTGCCTAGATTGTCCTGATAACCTATCCTATGCCACTGATCGACCGCTCTATTTCTCAGGCAGTACCAAATGGTTATGATGACTGCTGCTTTATAATATAGTTTTAGATCTGGTACAGCAAGGCCACCTTCATCTATCCTTTTTTTTTTTTATTAATTCCCTTGAAATTCTTGACCTTTTGTTCTTCCAAATGAATTTGCTACTATTTTTTTCTAGATTTCTAAAATAATTTCTTGGGCGTTTGATTGGTATGGCACTAAATAAGTAGATTAGTTTGGGTAGTATTGTCATTTTTATTATATGCGCCCTGCCTACCCATGAGCACTTAATGTTTTTCCAATTAACTAGGTCTGATTTTATTTGTGTGGAAAGCGTTTTGTAGTTTAGTTCCTAAAGTTTCTGGCTTTTTCTTGGCAGATAGATTCCCAAACATTTTGTGCAATCCTCCGTTATTTTGAAAGGAATTTGTTTTGTATCTCTTGCTGCTGAACTTTGTTGGTAATATATAAAAATGCTGATGATTTATATGGATTTATTTTGAATTCTGCAACTTTGCTAAAGTTGTGAATTGTTTCTAGTAGTTTTTTAGTTGCGTCTCTAGGGTTCTCTAATTATACCATCATGTCATCTGCAAAGAGTGATAATTTGGTTTCCTCATTACCTACTCTAATTCATTTTATCTCTTTTTCTTCTCTTATTGCTAAAGCTAACATTTCTAATACAGTATTAAATAGTAATGGTGACAGTGGGCAGCCTTGTTTCACTCCTGATCTTATTGGGAATGGTTCTAGTTTGATTCCATTACATAGGATGCATGCTGATGGTTTTAAGTACATGCTACTAATCATTTTAAGGAAAAGCCCATTTATTCCTATACTCTCTTGTGTTTTTAATAGGAATGGGTGTTGGATTTTATCAAATGCTTTTTCTGCATCTATGGAGATAATCAGATGGGTTTTGTTAGCTTGGTTATTAATATAATTGACTATGCTGATAGTTTTCCTAATATTGAACCAGCCCTGCATTCCTGGTATAAATCCTACTTGGTCATGGTGTATTATCCTGGGGATAACTTTCTGTAATCTCATTGCTAGTATCTTATTTAAAATTTTTGCATTAATATTCATTAGGGAAATGGTCTATAGTTTTCTTTCTCTGTTTTCACCCTACCTGGTTTAGCTATCAGCACCATATCGGTCTCATAGAAGGAATTTGGTAGTATAACTTCTGTCCCTATTAATTTTTAAAGTATTATTTCCTTCAGTTATGTTTTTTAGCTCATTTTGTAACTGGCCAATTTAATTTTTTGGTTCATTGCATTCTTTTTCCATTTTGCGAATTTTATTTTTCAGTGAATTGTTATCTTTTTCCAATTCACTATTTTTGTTTTCCTGTGAATTGTTGTCTTTTTACAATTCACTATTTTTATTTTCCAGTGAATTGGTGATTTTTTTCCAATTCACCAATTTTGTTTTTCAGTGAATTGTTTTCTTTTCCCAATTCACCAGTCTTATTTTCCAGTTTTTGATATCTCTGTTGCCCTGATCTCAATTTATTTCCCCATTCTTCTTCTAACTCTCTTTTGAGATTCTTTACACAATCTTCCAGGAAATCCTTCTCAAAAGGGGACCAGCTCATGTCCGCCTTTGTGACTTCCTCTGGGATTATTTTCAGAACCTCAGGATCTGGGGTCTGCCCTACTTTCTCTATCTAAAAGCTGTCTATGGTGAGAGTTCTCTTCTGCTTTTTGCTCATGTTTTTGAGCTGAGGTATCAGTCACCAGCAGGGAATTCTGCTGTCCTTTCAATTTGCCCTGGGGCAGTTTGCCGAGTTGACTTCCGTTATGGGCATGGTCGGCTAGATCCGTATTAAGACCAAGCTTTCAGCTATTCTCAATCCACCCTTTACCAAAGGCAGATCTGCCAAAGCACCTTCCTGCAAACAGAGCAAAGTGGCCCAAGAGTCTCCCAGGGACTTCCTGGCAGCCTAAAATGCTCTGCTCTGTCCCAGCCCCGGACTCGCACCCTGGCTTCGTGCTGGTGTCTGAGTACTGGCGTCTGAGCGCTGGGAGTTGCTCGATCCCCTGCCCGTCGAAAACTGACCTTCTCCAGAGTTCTTTCAAAGTAGATTTTTGATAGAAGTGTGTTGTAGTCCAAGTGTATGGTGGCGCCCTCACTCCAGACTGTGTCTTTGGGAAGGTCTCAGGAGCTCACAGAGAATGCTGTCTGCAGTTCGCCATCTTGGCTCCGCTCCCTATCGTCAACTTTATTTTTAAAGAAAAAACAAATAAAAATGAAGTTTAACAGTTTTGCAATACAAGCTTGTGATTTATGCTTACTGTAAGTGAAATCAAGATTGTTTTAAAAACTTCAGGTTCAGTATTTTTGAACAGAGAAAAACATTCATCTAGGATGTAATAACCAAGTTGAGTAAAGACTATAACTATTAAACAATACTTTAGAATTTGGTCTTGGTGTTTGTATTAAATTCTGAGGCCTTGATTTAAATCTTTCATTGTATTGTGATTTCCCTTTAGGTGTATTGTGCTAAGTGGAACTTGTTAAATAAATCCTCCATTTAAAAACTGGAAAAAAAAAAAAAAAAGAAAAGAAAATATCGAGGTAAACTTCCCAGATATAATAGAACCAGAGGCCAAAACAGTCATTAAAAGAATCTATTGATCACCTTCATAAAAGAAATACCACAAGGAAAATACCAAGAAATATTGTCGCAGAACTCTAGTATTATAATGTCAAGGAAAAAATATTTCTGACTCCCAAGAAAAAAAAAATCAAGTAATGAGGAGCCACAATCAGTATTCCCTAGGATTTTGCAGCTTCTACAATAAAGGATCAGAGGACTTGGGATATCATATTCTGGAAGTCAAAGGACCTTGAATTTCTATCAAGAATCAAATGAGATTATCATCTTTCAGAGGAGATGTATCTTCAATGAAATGGGGAAGTTTTTTTTTATTTTTTTTATTAAAGCTTTTTATTTGCAAAACATATGTATGGGTAATTCTTCAACATTGACCCTTACAAAGCTTTCTGTTACAAATTTTTCCCCCCTAGGCCTAACCCCTCTCCTAGATGACAGGATATGCACTACATGTTAATTATGTTAAAGTAATTGACAATTAGAATATATGTATACATATTTCCATATTTATCATTGTTCTGCAAGAAAAATTATATATACAAGAAAAAAATTAGAGAAAGGAAACACAATGCAAACAAATATCAATAAAGAGTATGAAAGTGTTATGTTGGGGTCCACATTTCATATCCCTCTCTCTGGGTGTATATGGCTTTCTTCACTGAACAATAGGAACTGGTTTGAAACATTTCATTGTTGAAGAGAGTGATGTCCCTTAGAACTGATCCTCATATAGTAATGTTGTTGCCATGTATAATGTTCTCCTGGTTCTGCTAGTTTCATTCAGCCTCAGTTCAGGCAAGTCTCTCCAGGCCTCTCTGAAATCGTCCTGCTGGTCATTTCTCACAGAGGAATAATATTCCATAACATTCATATACCATAAATTTGTTCAGCCATTCTTCAATTGATGGGTATCCATTAAGCTTCCAGTTTCTAGCCACTACAAAAAGAGCTGCCACAAACATTTTTGCACATGTGTATCCCTTTCCCTTCTCTAAGATCTCTTTGGGATATAAGCCCAATAGAAACACTGCTGGGTCAAAGGGTATGTACAGTTTGATAACTTTTTGAGCATAGCTCCAAATTGCTCTCCAGAATGGCTGGATCCATTCACAGTTCCACCAACAATGTATCAGTGTCCCAGTTTTCACATAAGAAAAAGGAAACATAAATATAATTAAAAGACATAAGGAAGGTAAATTTTGTTGAAAGGTACCATAGACAATGAAGTACTAAACATGTATTTTTATATGTATTAAGTGGGACTGATACTAAATTTTAGAAAAGTTAAGCCAGTTACAAGAAGAAATTTTACAACAAAATTATACTAACCCTTTCAGAATTAGATAATCTAACCAGAAAATATATATATATATATATATATATTTTAAATTAAGGAGCTTATTTGAATCTTAGAAAACAGATATAATAGACTTTTGGAGAAAAAGGGGGTAGAAAATAATATATCTTTTATTCAATGGTACATAGGATCTACACAAAAAATGATCATTTATTAGGACATAAAAACCTCCCAAAAAAGACAGGAAAAGAGAAATAAGGACTGTGTCCTTTTTAGATCATGCTGCAATAAAGATTATATTCAATAAAAGGAAAGATAAACTAAAAACCAACTGGAAATTAAAAACTTCATCTATCCTTAAGTTCTCTAATGTTTTTAATAGAAATGGGTGCTGCATTCTGTGTAAAAGTTATTTGTATTGAAATAATTATGTGATTTCTCTTAGTTTTATTATAGATATGGTCAATTATGCTCATAGTTCTTCTGTTATTGAAGCAGCCCTGCATTACTAATATATATTTCACCTTGTCATAGTGTATTATGCTGGTCAAAAATTGCTGTAATTTCTGCTAATACTTTATTTAAAAATTTTGCCAACAGCTCTGACAATCTAATTAAAATGGATGTATATTTACAGAAATATAAATTGTCCAGATTAACAGAAAATAACAAAATACTTGACCCTATTTCAGAAAAATAAATTGAACAAGCCTTCAATGAATGCCCTAAGAAAAAAAATCCAGGGCCAAATGGATTTATAAATGAATTCTACCAAACATTTAAAGAAAAATTAATTATAAACTATATGAAATATTTTGAGGAAGAGGTGGAGCCCTTCATAAAAATTTTATGATGCAAATTTTTGATACCAAAAACAGGAAAGACCAAGACATAAAAAGAAAATTATAGACCAGTATCCCCAATGATTAGTGATGCAAAAAAATGAAATAAAATATTAACAAAGAGATTACTGCTATTTGCTACCAGGATAATATATTATGACCAGGTAGACAATATGATGGTATACTTAGAGATTCCTAGAAAATCATTCTAAAATCTCGATGAAACAATTTAAAAATTTGGAAAGTTGAAGGATATAAAATAAACCCACATAAATTATCAGCATTTTAAATGCAATAACATAAAAAGCCCAGCAGTAAGACAGAAAATTTCCATTTAAAATAACTCCAGAGAACATAAAATATTTGGGTATTTACCTGCAAAGACAAACCTAGTAACTAAAAGAATACAATACCAAAAAGCTTTTCAAACAAATAAAGTCAGATCTAAACAATTGGAAAAATATCAAATGTTCATGGATAGGCTCAGTTAATATAACAAAAATAACTATTCTATTTATATTAATCTACTTATTCAGTGTCATACAAATAAAACTGCCAAAAATTATTTTATGGAGCTAGAAAAATAATAATAAATTCATCCAGAAAAAGAAAAGGTCAAAGAAATCAAGATACTTATTTTAAAAAAAAATGCAAAGGACAGTATCCTAGAAGGTCCATACTTAAAACTCTATTACAAAGTAGCAGTCATTAAAACCATAGATCAGTGAAATAAGGTAGATACACAAAAAACAATAATCAATGACTATCATGATCTACTGTTTGACAAACCCCCAAAACTCCAACTTCTAGAATAAAACCTCACTCTCTCTTTTGATTTTCAGAATTTCTAATTTGATATTTAATGTTTGGCTTTATTTTTTTTACTAAATATTTGTTTCATATCCAATTCATTGTTCTCTTCTTTCTCTATTTCTATTCATGTACTCATTTAGAGATATACGATTTTCCCTAAGAACTGATTTTGCATCATCCCATAAGTTTTGATAAGTTGTGTCATTATTGTCATTAAATGAAATTATCAATTATTTCTATGATTTGTTGTTTGACCCACTCAATCTTATGATTACATTATTTTCCAATTAAATTTTGATCTGTTTTTCCATAACCCTTTATTACACATAATTTTATTGTATCATGTGAAAAAGATGAATTTAATATTTCTGTCTTTCTGCATTTGATTGTCAATATTTATGTCCCAAATTATGTTCATTTGGAAAAGACGTATTTCAATTTATCTAATTTACACCAAATCTCTTCATTCTGAGAGTAGGAAGAGGAAGTTTAGATATAATAATTACTACTACTTCTAGTACTGCTGTTATTGCTACTGCTATTTTGCCTGTACTACTACCTGTAATACTTCCACTGCTCATTCTTTAATTTTTTTTCCATTGTCACTTAATTTATATAACAATTTAAGGTTTGTATAATATTTTGTGTTGAATAATAAAATTAAGAGATGAAAAGTATTTTTATTCTTACACAAAGGAGGAAATTTCAGCACAGAGAGGTTGCCTAACTTAGAATCTCACAGTTACTAAATACATAAGGCAAGGTGTGAATCTAGATTCAACCAATTCCATGTTGAATGTCCTGTGATTATACCATGGCTCAAATAACAGCATTTCATTTGCCCTTTCTAATAAGTAGGGTTCTATTATAATTATTTTATTAAGCTAAAGATTACAAAAGTTGAGTTCCCCATTGTCACATCAATACTAAATGAGACAGGCAGAATTTGAACCCTTCAAATTAGGAATGCTTCAATTTTACTTGATTGTCCTGTTCTTAATACTTCAATTTCCAAAGTTCAACTATAAAAATGAAGACTGGTCAAAAATGATGATACCATTTTCAATGTAATTTAAGGCCACAAATTATTTTAAATATGCATTCCCATATTATTGTCCCAAATAGTAGATTAAATAGTTATGATAACAACATACATTTTATTGTTGAGGCTACTGAGTCAGAATGAATTGGTTTGTGTCTTAATTTTTAAAGGTAAACAATGATTAATAAAGGGGTAAAATACATGACTGTTAGAATAATTAACTTGTTTATCCTACCATATTTCTTATCAACAACAGCATTTTAACACTTCTTTTCTTTTTTTGATTTGAATCAGAATTTGGACTAATACTATTAGGTTATCAGAGTCATGATATTGCCTCTAAAAACATTCAGGCTCAGACAATTTCCAGTCAAGCTAAGAAACTTTAATGACATTTATGCCATACATGAGCAAGGTATGCTCTTGGAAGGAGTCAGCAGTTCAGAAAAAACAAGACAAGGATATTTATAGAATAAATGATGCTGATTACATCAAATGACATGTAAATTTTGTGTATATAGGGGATGTATGGTAACATGGGGAAGTCCTTAATCCTTGATGAAATTGTTCATGAAATTGTCTAGAATGCATATAAAACAAAAACACCTGGGAAGGGTATTAATGTAAGATTATCATATTATAACTAACATAGGTTCACCTAAAGATGGAAAAGAAGGGGAACTGTGCATGTATCATGTCAGGGGTTTGCAATACAATGTTCTCTTCTGCTTTGGCTACTGTCTTATCTGTATTTCTGTATTACATTTGGTGGTAAACATCATGTGATAATTTGTGATGTGGTTACAGAATATGCTAACATCTTTATTGTTCTAGTAAGATGCATGATTAATAATTTCAATTAATCTAAAGGTTGGGGACAGTTTTGCTTTGAGGAAAACAATCAGAATCCCATCAATAATATGCAAAATCTAATATTTTCTTTAATATGTAATACTAATTTTATTGAATCCAAAAGTAATTATGCATAACAATATTTTTTAAAGATTTGCCATTTTTCTTATTTATAATGAATTCAAATATTTTACATATGCACACATACATATATATGTATATATATGAATAGCTAAGACAACAAACTGCATTTTATTATATCTAAATTACATGCTCAGAAGGTGTATGTTCTACTCATATTTGGAAACACCAAATTTCTTGGTAGAAGCTGAAAGTTCCTGATGGAGAAAAATATCGTAAACTACATAGAAATTCTTTCTTCAAATTGACAGTGGTGAAGTAAAATGAAGATAACTTAAACAGGTATCGTAAGCTACATAGAAACTCTTTCTGCAAATTGACAGTGGTGAAGTACAATGAAGATAACTTAAACAGGAGTATCATCAAACGCTTGAAAGATTTTTTGAAAATTATCTAAGTATTGTGCAGAACAAAGAAAGCTGAATCAGTATTCTAATTAGAAAAAAATAAGGAAAAAAAGAATTTAACTAAAGCTAATAAGCAATTAAATGATGTAAGCATTAGACATCTAATTATAAATAAAATAAGGAAAGGAAGAAGTTTACTAAAGGTAGTGAGCAATTAAATTATATAAGCAATAAAAAACAACATAGAAAAGAATAGTTTATGCTTTAAAATATGGCTGTTGTTACATGAAAAGATTGTTTGCTGTGTATGTGTGTATGTGTGTCTTTTTAGAGAGTGATCATACTTTCAAACAAATGTCACTAATCTAATATAGGTAGTGATTTACACAGGATATGAGAAAACTCCCATTGAGATACTGTGAGACCTTAGTCTATTTCAATCAACATCAGTATAATTAACATAAAACTCCAACAACTTTTTTATTGCATCTAGACTATCCATTTCTTATAACTTTAGATAAGGTCTAGACAAATGAACTTATCTATCTATGCATATATATAAATATATATACACACATATATATATGCATATATAAAATAAATTATTTGTCTAATAGGGCATGACAAAAATTTCCTTCCAATATCTAGACAATTAAATTTTAATAGAGGATGATTATTACTTTAAA
>JAJPUD010014479.1:0-17154 GCA_023553655.1 Myrmecobius fasciatus | reverse complement strand
AATTACCTATACATATATTTTGCAAATAAAAAGCTTTAATAAAAAAATAAGATTATATTAAGCTTTTGATATTTGTTCATAAAACTTATATTACTGTGTACCATTTATTTTTCTTAGAGTTGCTGATTAATGTCCATTATAGTAATGGATATTATGAACCTGCCATAAAATGAAAAAGTTCAAATAAGTTACAAGTATCATTCTCCCATGTAGGAATGTAGACAGATAAATCTTATTGTCTTCCTTTCTGATTACCTCTATGCTTCTTCTGAGTCTTGTTATTTGAAAACCAAATTTTCTAGTCAGCTCTGTTCTTTTCATCACAAATATTTGAAAGTTCTCTATTTCATTGAATACCCACTTTTCCCCTGAATGATTATACTCAGTTTTACTAGGCAAGGGGTTGATTTTAAATTAGCTCCTTTCCTTTCTGTGGTATCATGTTTCAAACCCTCTAATCCATTAAATCTTCTGTTATTCTTACAATGCTTTCACCATACTTGAAATATTTCTTTCTGTATGGTTGCAATATATTCTGCTTGCCTTGGAATTCCAGAATTTGGATATAATATTCCTGAAAGTTTTCATCTTGAGATCTCTTTCAGGAGATGATTAGAGGACTATTTCAATGCTCTGATCTGTGATTAACCACAAGCAATCTTTACAGCCCTGACACTGTGAAGAAGGTTCCTACTCCACTGTGCCTGTAAATTCTAATGTACTAATGTTCCCTCTTGCCATGGGACTGTGAGCCAGGACTGAATCTCATATCTGAGTATGGGAAAAGCAACAGAATCCTTCCTCAGTCTATAAAAGAGATTTTCTGACTAGCTGTTTGATCTCCTTACCATCTGTAAGCTTAGATCTTCAAAATCTGCTCCTGCTTTACTGGAACTGGAGATCTACTGAGATAACATGCACTAGATTAGGCTCCCCTCTCACTCTACTGTGACAAATCTTTCCTGGCCATTTTCGAAATCATATTTTGTATCTGGACTAAGAGGTCTAGAAACCATCACTACTGCCACTAATTCAGAGATTCCAAGAACTTTTCCTGTTTGCTGGGCCTAGGGCTGTGCTGGCAAAGCCTGAACCTCTGTTCTCCACTCTAATTTGGTATTGAATTGGGTTATTTAATTTTCTTTTTTATTCTAGCTTTCTTTTTAGCTGCTTGACCAATTCTGTAATCTCCTCTTTCTCTAGTTCACCCATGTAGGCATTTAGAGATATAAAATTTTCCCTAAAAACTGATTTGGCTTCATTTTATAATTTTGTTATGTTGTCTTATTATTATCATTCTCTTAAATGTAGTTACTGATTGTTTATATGATTTGTCATTTGACCCACTCATTTTTAGGAGTGGATTATTTGAATCTAATTGGTTTTAGTTTATCTTTTGCTGGACTCTACTTAATGTATTTTTATTGCCTCATCATCTGAAAAGGATGCATTTACTATTTCTGCCTTTTTGCATTTGATTATGACATTTTTATGCCTTAATATATGATCAGTTTTTCTTTAAGTGCCATATATTAATGAGAAAAAGTACACTTTTCTATTGTCATTAAAATTTTTCCAGACATCTATCATATCTACATTTTCTATAATTTTCTTCACTTCCTTTGCTTCTTTCTTGTTTACTATGCGGTTAGATTTATCTAATTCTTAAATAGTGATTTTGAAGTCCCCTACTTATCTAGTTTTGCTAATTCTTCCTATAACTGACAACTTCTCTTAAATATTTTGATGCAATACCACTTGGTGCATATATGGTTAATATTAATATTACTTTTTTGTCTATGGTACCTTTTGGCAAAATATAGTTTCCTTCTTTGTCTTTTTTGATTAGATATATTTTTGCCTTTAATTTGTCTGAGATCAAGATCACTACCCCTGCTTTTTTTTACTAGAGCTGAAACAATGTATTCCATTCTCAATTTTTACCTCTACTCTGTATTTCTCTACTTCAAATGTGTTTC
This sequence comes from Myrmecobius fasciatus, assembly GCA_023553655.1. NCBI lineage: Eukaryota > Metazoa > Chordata > Mammalia > Dasyuromorphia > Myrmecobiidae > Myrmecobius > Myrmecobius fasciatus. The sequence continues at coordinate 15,175 of JAJPUD010014479.1, read as the reverse complement.
CTGTAAACAATACATTGTAGGATTCTGTTTTTTAATCCCATTCACACTTATAATTATCACAAATATTCCCCTCCATCCCATTTTCTCTCCTATTTATACTTTCTCTTTTTTCTTCACCCTGTCCATGCTCACCAGCGTTTTACTTTTGACTACCCACTCCATCAATCTTCCCTCTCTTTTGTCACTCCTCTTCCCTTTTCTTATTCTTGTTCCCAAATTTCTTCTCCCCCTCCTTTTTCTCCAGTCCCTCCTTTTTCTTTACTTTTTTACTCCCAGGTCCCTATAGAATAGTATGAATTTATCTTTCCAACTGAGTATATATATTTGGCTCTTTGAGCCAAATCTGATGAGATTAAGCTTCAAAAAATACTCACCTCCTATCTTCTTTCATTTTGGTGTAATATATCTTTTGTGCCTCTCCATAGAATGATCAAATTTAGCCCCTTTTATTTCCCTTTCTTTCTTACTTTGGAATGATCTTTTTTTCACTTGGGTGAGAAGGCCTTAGAAAACAAGCAAACCAAGAGACAATGTTGGTATCCAGTGAATCAGCTACAGCTGCAAAAATAGTGGAATAAACTAAAAGCTACTAGAAACAATTCACAACTTTAGCAAAGTTACAGCAATACAAAATAAATCCACAAAAATCATCAGCATTTTTATATATTACCAACAAAGTTCAGCAGCAAAAGATACAAAAAGAAATTACCTTCAAAATAACTGTTTATAGTATAAAATAGTTGGGAATCTATCTGTCAAGGGAATGTTACAAACTATAAAAACACAATTACAAAATACTTTCCACACAAATAAAGTCAGACCTAATCAGTTGGGAAAATATCATATGCTCATGGGTAGGCTGACTGAATATAATAAAAATGACAATACTAACTAAATTAATCTACTTATTTAGTGTCATAATAATCAAACTTTCAAGAAATTAATTTACAGATCTAGAAAACATAATAGTAAACTTCATCTGGAAGAACAAAAGTTCAAGAATATCAAGGGAATTAATGAAAATAATGCCAATGAAGATGGCTTACCTATGGCAGATCCAAAACTATATTATAAACCTGTAGTCATCAAAACCATTTGATACTGACTAGGAAATAGAGTAGATGATCAGTGAAATTGGTAAGGAACACAGGGCACAATTACTATAATAACTATAATCAATAATAATAATATTATTATTATAATATAATAACTATATCAATCTAGTGTTTGAGAAACCTAAAGTCCCCAGCTTTTGAGATAAGAACTCACTATTTGACAAAAAACTGCTGAGAAAATTGGAATCTAGTATGGAAGTTAATAGGGTTCAATCCATTCCTAATAGCATATAACAAATAAGGTCGAAATGGGTTCATGATTTAGACATAAAGAGTGATATTATAAACAAATTAAAGGAGCATACGGTAGTTTACCTCTCATATCTGTGGAGAAGGAAGCAATTTGTGTCCGAAGAAAAACTGAACCTCATAATTGAACACCAGATAGATAATTTTGATTATATTAAGGTAAAAAGTTTTTGTACAATCAAAACTAATGCAGACAAGATCAAAAGGGAAGCAATAAGTTGGGAAAACCTTTTTACATTAGGGACTTTGATAAGGGCGTCTTTTCTAAAATATATGTAGAATTGACTCAATTTTATAAGAATCCAAGCTATTCTCCAATTGATAAATGGTCAAAGGATATGAAAAATTTTCACATGAAGAAATTAAAACTATTTCTAATCATATGAGAAGGTGCTTTATATTACTATTGATCATAGGACTGCAATTTAAGACAACTGTGAGATACCTCTACATTCTGAGATTGGCTAAGATGACAGGAAAAGCAAAGATGAATATTGCAGAGGATGTGAGAAAACTGGGACAACAATATATTGTTGGCGGAGTTTTGAATGGATTGAGCCATTCTGAAGAATAATTTGGAAATATGTTCAAAATATCTTACTGTGCATACCCTTTGACCCAGCAGTTTTTTACTGGGTCTATATCCCAAAGAGATCTTAAAGGAAGGAAAGGGTCCCACATGTGCAAAAATGCTTGTGGCAGCTGTTTTCATAGTGGCAAGAAATTGGAAACTAAGTGGATGTCCATGAGTTGGAGAAAGGCTGAATATGTTATGGTATACGAATGTTATGGAATATTATTGTTCTATAAGAAATGATCAGGAGGATGATTTTAAAAAGGCTTGTAGAGACTTACATGAATAGATGCTAAGTAAAATGAGCAGAACCAGGAGATCATTGTACCTGGCAACATCAATATTATATGATGATCTGTCCTAATAAACATGACTCTGCAACAATGAGATGATTGATGCCAGTTTCAATGATCTTGTGATGAAAAGAGCCACCTACACCCAGCAGAAGACTGTAGGAACTTAATGTGGATTGCAAAATAAAACATTTCCACTCTTTTTGATGTTGTTTGCTTGCATTTCATTTTCTTACTCATTTACTTTTTTTTGATCTCATTTCTCTTGTGCAGCAAGAGAATTATATAAATATTTTATACATATTAGATTTAATATATATTTTAACATTAAAATATATTGAATTGCATGCCATCTAGGGGAGAGGGTGGGGAAAAAAGGGAAAAATCTGAAATTCAAGGCTATGCAAGAGTCAATGGTATCATATTATCCATGGATATATTTTGAAAATAAAATAAAAAGCTTTACTGAAAAAAGATATGCAGCTTGATAGTCCTTTGTTCATGGTTCCATATTGTTCTCCAGAATGACTGGATCAGTTAATAACTCCACCAGCAATGTATTAGTATCCCAGTTTTCTCATACCTCTTCCAACATTCATCAGTATCTTTTCCTGTTATCTTAGCCAATCTGAAAGGCATGAAGTGGTACCTCAGAGTTATCTTACTTTGAATTTCACTGATCAATAGTAATTTATAGCATTTTTCATATGAATAGGATAGAAATGGTTTTAACTTCTTCGTTTGAAAATTGTCTTTCATATATTTTGACCATTTATCAATTGGAGAATGGCTTGTATTTGTATTTTTTTTGCTGAGGCAATTGGGGTTAAGTGACTTGCCTAGGGTTACATAGTTAGGAAAGTATTCTTATTCTTATAAATTTGAGTCAATTCTCTACATATTTTAGAAGTGTGGCCTTTATTAGAACCCTTGGATATAGAAAGGTTTTCCCACTTTATTTTTTCCTTTCTAATTTTCTCTGCATTGGTTTTGGGTTTACAAACTCTTTTTTAACTATATATAATAAAAATTATCCATTTTCCATTCCATAATGTATTCTACACAAATTCCTTCTCCATAGATCTGAGAAGTAGACTATCCTTTGTCCTTCTAATTTGTCTGTAGTATCATTCTTTATGTCTATCATGAACCCATTTCTACCCTGTCTTAGTAAAGGGTGCTAGGTGAGAGTCAATGCCTAGTTTCTGTCATACTAGTTTCCAATTCCAAAAGCTATCTATGGTCGGAGCTCTCTTTGCTTTTTTGCTCATTTTAAAAGTTTGGGATCTGCTCTTAGGGCAACTGGAAGATTGTCCCAAGCTTTCTTTATAGGTAACAACAGCATCTTCTCTCTGCTCCGGGGCAGTGCTGCTGACTTCCTTTCAGTGCTGAGTAGGTGTAGTCAAGTCCTGAGTTATGCTGGGGTTCAGGGACTCTCTATTTGCCTTCCGTAGTAGTGTTGGAAGTCTCACAGTTAATTAGCTGACCCACTGGCTTCTGAACCAGGACAGAGTATTTTGGCTAAGAGTCTCCCATTAGATTCCCACTATGTGCAGAGCCTATTTTGCCCTGGATTCTTGGGCTGCACCAGCCCTTGGCTGCCACCTCCTCCACTTTCCATTGAAACATACCTTTTTAAAATTCTTCTAAATATCTTCAACTAGAAATTTGTTGCACTACAAATATGTGTGAGTTTTGTCACTACAAAACCACTTCAGAGACTGATCTGGTTTTGATCTGAGGGAAATCAGGAAGAGTTAGACAAAGACCTGCCACCCCACCCCATTTACCCATTTATAAAAAGAGAAAAATGTATTAGATTATTTCAAAGGTATAATCCAGCTCTAAAATCACACAATTATAAATTAAGTGGAGGAAATATCATTTCTTTGATTTTTCCCCATTATTGGCATGATTTGTTATCCAATATAATCATAATTATTTATTATTTTAATTTAGTAATATATCATATATAACACATTATATGCAAGATACTATATCTAATGATTAGTTAGGCAGTGAGAGCAAAAGGGAGTGTGTAAAGAAGGAAAGGTTCTCCTGGTCTTAATTATATCTATATGTTGCTTTTTCTTTTTTTTCAAGTTCTTATTTTTGTTAATTACTTCTGGAAATAGACCAATACACATGTCATTTAAGATCTACCTAGAGGGCAATTTCTAGAAAAGCAGTTTTCTGAAATCAGGAAGAAAAAGCACAAAATGCCAATTTTCTATATACTGTCTGTCACATTACTGAAATAAAATTGAATTTTGCATGAGCAAATTGAATTAACTCCAATATTTCAAGCACACTCCACTTATTTTACTTGATTGCAATAATCTTGTTGTTCAGATGAGTGGAAATAATCCCAAACCTCTCATAGTTGATTAATTCAAATCACTTGGCCTTACTTAGTATTTCCTGCTCAAATACATGGTCACCAACCAAATTGTTCAGGGCCATGACCAAACCACATGTTGAAAGACAAAATGGTCAATTAGACCATAGTAATCTAATTGCAGGTGCATTTATCTCAAATTTCTTGCATCTAAGCCAAGAGGACTTTCCAAATCTATGCTTACCTGCACCCTTTACACTGTTTGTACCTTTTTTCTTATCTGAAAAAATTAAGGAAAATGTTCTTTTCTGAGTAATCCTTGAGATTTAGGACCTATTCCATGTTTGTATAAAATGTTCTACACTTCAGAGAACTTCCATTATGTATTTTCTTACACAGATGCAAGGAATGGAAGGACATGAAAATAGTGTCAATTAACAAGTGTCAGAATTAATTAGTTTTGTAATGAAGTAAATTACCTTAACAAGTTTTATGGAAAATGGGAAAGGCAGATCAAGGAGTCCAGAGATCTGAGTCTTATTTTTGGCTTTCTCATTTTGTAACTGTTTCACAGTGGGCAAGATATGTTATATCTTTGGCCTTCAATATCTTCATACATAAAATGAGCAGTATAGCCTAGATGTTCTCCATGGACCCTTCCACTTGTAAAATTCTATAAAACTTTAACATGTTCTGTAGATATTACACTCCAAGAGAGAGGAATGTGGTTTGCAAAGTGGAACACCATTTTTTCCATTGCTATAATTGTTCTCCACTTCCACCACCAACCTTATTTTTGCAATATTTTTCTAATTCAAAGGTCTAAGAAAAATCCTTTGTCTACTGCATGTCTATTTCAGCTTCTAAATTGTTTATAGCAACTATTCAATAAAGACGAAAGTAATGCAGAAAAAAATAATTTTTAATCCACTTTGTGCTCTCTGAGAGAGGGAAATGACAGTAGAAAGATAAGTAGGATAACCTGACAGGGATAGTCTAGATTTATCTCATTTCAGAATGAGATCAGAACATTTGATTCTACGTACACTTCTTCATGAGTTTAAACAGTTATAAGATATAAACTTTATTTTATTGCTTTCCTTCTTAATGTAATATAAGGTTCTTAAGGGTTGAAATAATTCATAAAATTTGTGTCTCTGCATCTTTAGCTCAGAGAACTGTGCTAGATATATAACAAATGCTATTTTAAAAAATCCCATTTAGAAAAGAGAATTCTGCAGAGGTGGCAGAGTAGGCCAGAAATTTCCCAGCTCTCAAGATTTCCCCAACAAACAAAAGAATATAGCACTTCAATACAAATGAAGAACAATAAAAATAAACAAGATTTGGGGCAGAATTGTGTCCCTCCTAGGACAACCAGAGAACTGAAGAAAAAAATACTAGGGCAGAGGTTTAGTCTACTTCCAGGCTAATTCCACTTAAACAGCAAGAGGCAAGCCCTTGGGCTAAGTAGGATATAATGTAATCTCCCCTTCCTTCCCCCAGCCATAAGATTTTCTTCTTCTTTTTTTTTTAATCTCTTGTGGAAAGTGTAATATTGATCATCTGAGTAAGAAGACTGAGAAGCCTCTGCTCATTAGGGAAACAGAGCCTACATGTGCTATTTTGATGTGATCCCAGGTGATAAAAAACCATCACTAGCTTGATAAGTAAAGAAGCAATAGTGTAGGGAAAATGGAAACCAAAATCTCTGCTTTCCTCTAAGTGCCCACAGTCAGCCCTTAGAGGAAGGCAGAGATTTGGGTTTCTACTTTCAGGTCAAAAAGAGAAGTAAAAAAGAACCTGAGGAAAAAAAAAAACAAAATAGGCAAACAAAGACAAAAAGGCAAAGAGGAAAGAACCTAATAATAGAAAGTCCTGGATAGAAAGAAAGACCTGGACCCCAGCTTTTGGTATATAAAACTCACTATTTGACAAAAAATGATGGGAAAATTGCAAACTAGTATGAAAGAAACTAGGCATTGACACACACCTAACACCATATACCAAGATAAAGTCAAAATGGATTCATGATCTAGACATAAAAATTAATATTATAAACCAATTAGAAGAATGTAGGATGGTTTACTTCTCAGATCTGTGGAGAAGGAAGGAATTTGTGACCAAAGAACTAGAAATCATCATTAATCACAAAATAGATAATTTTGACTATATTAAGTTAAAAAGTTTTTGTACAAACAAAATGAATGCAGGCAAGATTAGAAGGGAAGCAATAAACTGGGAAACATTTTTACATTCAAAGGTTCTGATAAAGGCCTCATTTCTAAAATATATAGAGAATTGACTCAAATTTATAATAATTCAAGCCATTCTCCAGTTGATAAGTGGTCAAAAGATATGAGCAGACAATTTTTAGATGAAGAAATTAAAACTGTTTCTAGTCATATGAAAAGGTGCTCCAAATCACTATTGATCAGAGAAATGCAAATTAAGACAATTCTGACATACCATTACACACCAAGTTATAAAGTGATACCTGAGCACTCAAATTCTATATTCAATACATTTTTAAGTGAAAAGATTCTTCAGCACTGGAAGCTTCCTGGCACTTGTTACATTAGTCTGTTCTCTTGGTGGAGCAGTAAGGATGTGAATCAAAGTGCCCAGTCCCCAATACCTCTGCTACTGCTCTCGACTGTGGACAGCTCTTCCCCAGGGAAGGCAAAGTACACAGGACTGTCAGATTGCAGCCTAAGATGCTGAGGTTGTGCACATCACCAGGCTGCTCCTATAGTTCAGTCTTCTATATCTTAAAACAGTAGTGCCAGAAGAAACACAGACCTGCCTTTGTTCTCAGCAGGGGGAGAAAGCTGCAGGAGCAACAGCTGTGGAGGGACTCCCAGGACACTGTGAAGCTCTAAAGCCCTGAGAGGCTGAGAAGCACAAGGTGTGGGACTAAAGCGTCTGCCTTCATAGCCAGGCTGTCCCTGCCCTGATATACCCAAAGACATTTTGGACTATTTGGGTTGGGGAGAGAGTATGAAGATCCCAGATTAACAGAAATGGGTTAAAGGGGAATAAGTTTTGGGAGAGAGGATTATGGAGGGATATTTGGAAGGGTGGATAGGTTTAAGAGGATAAGGGAAAGGTGCCTTGAAGGGAGATAAGTAATAAAAGCAAGGTAGAAGGTAGAAGTAAAGTAGAAGAGTTAGGAAGCATAGGAAATAAGAGATACATATCAATATAAAATAAATCTCAGTAATGGAGTTTATGAAGCAAAACAAAAAAAAAATAGGAGTGGTAATTATTTAATGCAAAATTAAAACTAAAACAGATTTAATCCAAAGAATAAAATAGGGAAGTTAGTATAAATAAATCATATTTTCTTGATGTTTTAAGGTTGAAATATTAATGTGGTATGGAAAATGATGAGTTGATGGAGTTAGAAAAAATATGGAAGAATTGGACTTATGCTTTTAAATGTGTATGATTATAGAAATTTGTATGTATAGCTACCTATGTGTATATGCATCTATCTATTGCTCACATATGTGCATGTGTTTGTGAACATGTGTATGCACATGCATATGCATATATACATTTTCCTATGTACAAATACCTCTGTATAGCATGTATACACACATGTACATATGTGTCTTTACTAGTAGGGTATACATACATATTCATATATGTGAATATATGCATATACTTGCTTGTCTTTATATTCTATATTTAGTCTCAGTGCTTGGGTGAGGGATGAAGAAGAAGGAAAAAATAATAAAGTAAAACTGCACAGCAGAACAAAATAAAATTTAAAAAAATACAGCTCTATATACAATGTGTATTATTCATTATACACGTTTTCTTGAAGTGGAAATTTATTGTTTTATATTTTGAAACCTCTTATTTTTGCTGTATACATGACAATTTTTTTTCTTTTCCTATTTTCTATTTAAGTTTAAAATAAATTTTTTAAAAGTAAGCAAATTTAATTAAATGTTAAAATTAATCTCAATGAAAACTGGATTCCTTTCAGCCAGCCAGATTTTCATTCAGTGTAATATTTAAGTTGATTCTGGCTATGCAGCTAAAGAAAAATTAAAATCTAGTCAAAGATTTCTTAAATGTGTGTGTGTGTGTGTGTGTGTGTGTGTGTGTGTGTGTGTGTGTCCAGTATCCTGGACCTCTTGGGAATTTAGTGAAGTTTGTGGACTCCTTAAAACAATATTTTTAATCAATGAAAATAAGATTACAAAGCCAACCAATTATACTGAAATAGAAGTATCATTTTGAAAAATCAAATCCACAGAAACCAAGTTCAATATCCCTGATCGAGTTTTCAGGCTTCTGTTACCTTCCTGTTATTTTCCCCCTGTTAGCAGTGAAACTCTCCAATCGATAAATGGTCAAAGGATATTAACAGACAATTATCAGATGATGAAATTAAAACTATTTCTAGTCATATGAAAAGGTGCTCCAAATCACTATTGATCAAAGAAATGCAAATTAGGACAACTCTGAGGTACCACTACACACCTGTCAGATTGGCTAAGATGACAGGAAATGATAATGACGAATGTTGGAGGGGATGTGGGAAAACTTGGACGTTGATATATTGTTGGTGGAACTGTGAATGGATCCAACCATTCTGGAGAGCAATATGGGACTATGCTCAAGGAATTATCAAACTGTGCATACCCTTTGACCCAGCAGTATTTCTATTGGGCTTATATCCCAAAGAAATCTTAAAGGAAGGAAAGGGATCCACATGTGCAAAAATGTTTGTGGCAGCCCTTTGTGTAGTGGCTAGAAACTGGAAACTGAATGGATGCCCATCAATTGGAGAATGGCTGAATAAATTATGGTATGTGAATGTTATGGAATATTATTGCTTTGTAAGAAATGACCAGCAGGACGATTTCAGAGAGGCCTGGAGAGACTTGCATGAACTGATGCTGAATGAAATGAGCAGAACCCAGGAGATCATTACACACGGCAACAAGACTGTATGATGATCAATTCTGATGGACAAGGTTTTCTTCAACAATGAAATGTTTCAAATCAGTTCCAAGTGTTCAGTGAAGAAAGCCATATACGCCCAGAGAGAGGGATATGAATGTGGACCACAACATAACTTTTTCATGCTCTCTATTGATGTTTGCTTGCATTGTGTTTCCCTTCTCACATATTTTTTCTTGTAGATCCAACTTTTCTTGCACAGCAAGATAACTGTAAAAATATATATACACATATTCGATTTGTCAAGTATTTTAACATAATTAACATGTACTAGACTTCCTGCCATCTAGGAAATGGGTGGGGACTAGGGGGGGGGAAATTTGTAATGGAAAGCTTTTAAGGGTCAATATTGAAAAATTACCCAAAGATATGTTTTGCAAATAGAAAATGGGGACCCTACCATGAATAATTGCAGTTCACAGACAGAAATTATCATAAGAATCTCCTGTCATCTTGGGGGTGACCTCTTCTTTCTTGTATTTCCTTCTTCTGAAGAAATTCATGTGGACTTTCATAATTTTTGAAGTTAATTATGGCCCTATCCCCATACTCACTTTCTCTCCAATTGTATTGGTTCATGAACCTTGCCCTTCGTTTTTTATGAAGGTTTTAACATATGCCTTTAGTATTGTCCTTAATCACTGACTCATGTCAATCCAATTCTCCCTAAAGGCAAGAAATTCCAAGTACTTAAGTTGAAAATAGTCAAACTTCTTTTTCAGTATGTTTTGGAAAAAAAGTGATTTTGATGAATTATCTCATTGTGCACATAACCCACTTTTCAGTTTGTAATATATCTTTATGTCAGCGTAAGGACTTGACCATAACATGGATTTTTACATTGATGCCTTCTGTGTATTTGTCATCTATACTATAGAACTAAATAATTTTGGAAAGGGGATATATATCCAATGGGAATCAACAAAAAAAGAATTGTTGCATGAAAATAATCTGAAAATCTTGTTTGTATTATCCTATCATAATCTCCAATATTTTATCTTCCCTGCATTTTACTTTTCACAAGTTTTTTCATATTTGCTAGGAACTCCAATTCTATTATCCCTCATCATTTTAGGTCATTATCTTGATCTAATTTCATTTTGCCAATATTAATTCTAATTCTGCTCTTCAGTATCATGCAGACTTTATTTTTTCACATAATAAACTATCCACATTTTTCCTGAAAAGTAATAAAGCAAAAGAAATAAGAATCCATTAGCAGAAATACATAGTGAAGCAAAACAATTTTCCATTCTGCCCATTTCTCACAAAGTGTGTCTTGTTCTGCATATTTAATCCATTACTTCTCTTTTAGTTATAGGTAGCATTCTTCATTATTAATCTTCTATATTTATGGTTCATTAAATTTCTTAAGTGTATTAAGCTTGTCAATTTATTTTTACACTGTTATCATAGCAGAAATTATTTTTTTTCTGGTTCAGATTGCTTTACCCTCTCTTAATTCATGTATGTCTTTCTGTCTTCCTTTCAAAACATTCCTTCATTTCTTTCTTTTTTTTAATAAAGCTTTTTATTTACAAAACATATGAGTGATTTTTCTACATTGACCTTTGCAAAAACTTTTTTTCCCAAGCTTTTCCCCTCCTTCCCCCCACCACCCACCCCTAGATGACAGGTAATCTAATACATGCTAAATAGGATAAATTATATGACAAATACAATATATGTATACATATCTATACAGTTATCTTACTGCATACAAAACATCAGATCTAGAAAGAGAAGAAGAAAAAACAACCTAAGAAGGAAAACAAAATGCATGGAGATATTCACAGAAAGTGTTAAAATACTGTGTTGTGGTCCGCACTCAGTTCCCACAGGCCTCTCTCTAGATGTATATGACTATCTTCATTGCTGAACAATAGGAACTGGTTTGAATCACATCATTGCCGAAGAGAACCATGTCCATCAGAATTGATCATCATATAGTCTTGTTGCTATGTATAATGTTCTCCTGGTTCTGCTGATTTCACTCAGCATCAGTTCATGCAAGTGAAAATCTGAAATCCTCCTGTTGGTCGTTTCTTACAGAACAATAATATTCCATAACATTCATATACATTAATTTATTCAGCCATTCTCCAATTGATGGGCATCCTTTCAATTTCCAGTTTCTTGCCACTACAAAAAGGGCTGCCACAAACATTTTTGCACATGTGGGTCCCTTTCCCTCCTTTAAAATCTCTTTGGGATATAGGCCCAGTAGAAACTATTCTGGGTCAAATGGTATGCACAGTTTGATAACTTTTTGAGCATAGTTCCAAATTGCTCTTCAGAATGGTTGGATCCCTTCACAGTTCCATCAACAATGTATCAGTGTCCCAGTTTTCCCATATCCCCTCCAACAGTTATCATTATCATTTCCTGTCATTTTAGCCAATCTGACAGGTGTGTAGTGGTATTTCAGAGTTGTCTTAATTTGCATTTCTCTGATCAATAGTGACTTGGAGCACCTTTTCATGTGACCAGAAATAGTTTCAAATTCTTCATCTGAAAATTGTCTGTTCATATCGTTTGACCATTTATCAATTGGAGAATGGTTTCAATTCTTACATATTTGAGTCAATTCTCGATATATTTTAGAAATGAGGCCTTTATGATAACCTTTGGATATGAAAATATTTTGCCAGTTTACTTCTACCCTTCTAATCTTGTCTGCATTCATTTTGTTTGTACAAAAACTTTTTAACTTGATATAATCAAACTTATCTATTTTGTGATTAATGAAAACCTCTAGTTCTTCTTTGGTCACAAATTCCTTCCCCCTCCACAGGTCTGAGAGGTAAACCATCCTACCTTGTTCTAATTTGTTTATAATATCATTCTTTATACCTAGATCCTGAATCCATTTTGACCTTATCTTGGTATATGGTGTGGGTTAATGCCTAATTTCTTCCATACTAGTTTCCAATTATCCCAGATGTTTTTGTCAAACACTGAGTTTTTATCCCAAAAACTGGGGTCTTTGGGTTTATCAAACACTAGATTACTATTGTCATTGAGCATTTTGTCCTGTGAACCTAACCTATTCCACTGATCCACTACTCTATTTCTTATCCAGTACCAAATGGTTTTGGTGACCACTGCTTTATAATATAGTTTTAGATCTGGTACAGCTAGGCCACCCTCATTTGCATTTTTTTCATTAATTCCCTTGAAATTCTTGACCTTTTGTTTTTCCAGATGAATTTTGTTGTTATTTTTTTCTAGGTCAGTTAAATAATCTCTTGGGAGTTTGATTGGTATAGCACTAAATACATAGATTAGTTTAGATAGTATTGCCATCTTTATGATATTTGCTTGACCTATCTAAGAGCACTTGATGTTTTTCCAGTTGTTTAGGTCTGACTTTATTAGTGTGCAGAGTGTTTTGTAGTTGTGTTCATATAGATCCTGAATTTCCCTTGGCAGATATATTCCCAAATATTTTATACTATTGATAGTTATTTTGAATGGAATTTCTTTTTGTATCTCTTGCTGTTGCATTTTGTTGGTGATATATAAAAATGCTGATGATTTATGTGGATTTATTTTGTATCCTGCAACTTTGCTAAAGTTGTGGATTAATTCTAATAGTTTTTTAGTTGATTCTCTAGGGTTCTCTAAGTAGACCATCATATCATCTGCAAAGAATGATAATTTGGTTTCCTCATGACCTACTCTAATTCCTTTAATTTCTTTTTCTTGTCATATTGCCAAGGCTAGGATTTCTAATACAATATTGAATATTAATGGTGATAGTGGGCAACCTTGTTTCACCCCTGATCTTATTGGGAATGGTTCTGGTTTATCACCATTACATATGATGCTAGCTGATGGTTTTAAATAGATGCTACCGACTATTTTAAGGAAAAGTCCATTAATTCATATACTCTCTAATGTTTTATATAGGAATGCATGTTGATTTTATCAAATGTCTTTTCTGCATCTATTGAGATTATCGTATGTTTTTTTGTTAATTTGGTTATAATATAGTTAATTATGTTAATAGTTTTCCTAAGATTGAACCATCCCTGCATTCCTGGAATAAATCCTACTTGGTCATGGTGTATTATTCTAGGAATGATTTTCTTTAATCTCTTTGCAAATATTTTTTAAGATTTTTGCATCAATATTCATTAAGGAGATTGGTCTATAATTTTCTTTCTCTGTTTTTGTTTTACCTGGTGTAGGTATCAGTACCATGTTTGTATCATAAAAGGAGTTTGGTAGGAGTCCTTCATTCCCTATTTTTTTCAAAGAGTTTATATAATATTGGAGTTAATTGTTCTTTAAATTTTTGGTAAAATTCACATGTAAATCCATCTGGTCCTGGGGATTTTTTCTTAGGGAGCTGATTAATGACTTGTTCTATTTCCTTTTCTAAAATGGGACTATTTAAGTAATTTATTTCCTCTTCTGTTAATCTGGGCAATCTATATTTTTGTAAATATTCCTCCATTTCACTTAGGTTATCAAATTTATTGGCATATAGTTGGGCAAAATAACTCCTGATTATTGCTCTAATTTTCTCTTCATTGGTGGAAAGTTCTCCCTTTTCATTTTTGAGACTAACAATTTGATTTTCCTCTTTCCTTTTTCTAATTAAATTAACTAGAGGTTTATCTATTTTGTTGGTTTTTTCATAAAACCAACTTTTAGTTTTATTTATTAACTCAATAGTTTTTTTACTTTCAATTTTACTAATCTCTCCTTTTATTTTTAGGATTTCAAGTTTGGTATTTGATTGGGGGTTTTTAATTTGTTCTTTTTTTAGCTTTTTTAGTTGCAAGCCCAATTCATTGATTTTCTCTTTCTCTATTTTATGCAAATAAGCATCTATAGATATAAAATTTCCCCTTATTACCGCTTTGGCTGTATCCCACAAATTTTGGTAGGTTGTCTCATTATTGTCATTCTCTTGGATGAAATTAGTAATTGTTTCTGTAATTTGCTGTTTCACCCATTCATTCTTTAGGATAAAATTATTTAGTTTCCAATTGGTTTTTGGTCTATTTTCTCCTGGCCTTATATTGCATGTGATTTTTATTCCATCATGATCTGAAAAAAAACATTTATTATTTCTGCCTTCCTGCATTTGATTGTGAGGTTTTTGTGTCCTAACACATGGTCAATTTTTGTATAAGTTCCATGGACTGCTGAGAAAAAAGTAAATTCCTTTCTGTCTCTACTTAATTTCCTCCAAAGATCTATCATATCTAACTTTTCTAACATGTTGTTTACCTCCTTGACTTCTTTCTTATTTATTTTGTGGTTTGATTTATCAAGTTCTGAGAGAGGGAGGTTGAGATCCCCCACTATTATAGTTTTGCTATCTATTTCTTCTTGCATCTCTATGAACTTTTCCTCTAGGAATTTCCATGCTATACCACTTGGTGCATTTATGTTTAGTATTGATATTGCTTCATTATCTATGGTACCCTTCAGGAAGATATAATTTCCTTCTTTGTCTCTTTTAATTAAGTCTATCTTTGCTTTTACTTGGTCTGAGATTAGGATTGCTACGCTTGCTTTTTTTTTGTTCACCTGAAGCATAATATATTCTGCTCCAGCCTTTGACCTTCACCCTGTATGTATCTCTATGTTTTAGATGTGTTTCTTGTAT
>JAJPUD010014478.1:0-40554 GCA_023553655.1 Myrmecobius fasciatus | reverse complement strand
CTGATTGTCAAAATTATAAAATGATAACCAAACATCAACAGCACATGGTGCTTTTCAAAATAATTCACATAATAATACCAGCTAGCATTTACATAGTACATCCTGTTTTATTAAGCACTTTACACACATCATCCTATTTTATCCTCACAACAACCCTATGAGAGAAGTAGGGCAGATATTATTAATCTTATCCTACAAGGTGATGTGACATGTCAGTGTCACACGTCTGGTAAATCACAGGTCCTTTTGTCACCAAATCCAATATTCTTTTTACTCTGCCACAGCTGGGGCAAATTGTACTATACTATTCATCTTTGCAAGAAATGTGTGAAGTAGGTTGGGCAGGAAGATATTGTGCCCATTTTATAGCTTGGAAAATAGAGAAGTAAAGCAATTTGCCCAAGGTAACACAATTAACCACTGGAGTGGGAAATCTGACTCCTGTTTAATTCAGTGAGCTTTTTATTATATGATTTTCTTTCTTTAGCCATGAATCTGTTCTGTCATCTTCCTGAGGAAAACGTGATTAGAGCTTTATAAGAGCTTTGGGTGAGATTCTACCTCACACCCAGAAAACTGATGAAGCTGACAAGAAAAAGTAAATGATAAATATCTAAAGGGCTTCAAGGAAATGGGTGCACAAATGCACTAATATTGTAGCTGTGAATTGGTCCAGTCATTTTGGAAAGCAATTTAGAATTATGCTCCAAATGTTATTAAACTATACATACTTTTTGACCCAGCAATATGCCATTACTAGACTTATCCACCAAAGAGATCAAAGGAAAAGGAAAAGGAATTTGGAGTGGCAAATAATTAGAAAATTAGGAGATTCCTCTCTTTCTGGAGTATGTTTCAGGAATATTTGAATACGTTATGGTCTGTGATAATGATGGAATACTATATGCTGTAAGAAATGATGAAAGAGTTGGTTTCAGAAAGTGTAGAAAGACTTGCATGATTGAAATAATCAGAATTTGAATGATTTTGATAAAATAAAAACAATAAAAGTAACAACTTCGTAAGACTTAAGAACATTAATCACTACAAAGACTAATCACTATTCCAGAATACCCATAATGAAATATGCTACCTGACAAATGATGGATTTGGTATACAGGTGGACACAGACTATGTCTTATCTTACTTGATTATGTACTTTGTTATTAGGGTTTTTTCATTGGGAAGGGAAGGTGGGGAGAAGATTTTTGTTAAAAAAATAATTCACAAAAAATTTTGTGAGATCTTTTTGAGATCTCAATTTGTACTCTGTGTATGTTAGTTCCTGTTGCATATTTCAGACCACCAAAACAGTTCTGGATGATATTTTATAGATGCTATTAAAAAATTAGCAAAAGACTGTGAGAAAAGAATTTACACTTGGGGAGTGAAGCATACAAGAGTACTTTTTGTCTATATTTCTGATATCTTTGGTATAGAAAATTTCTAGTGAGAAAAAGTCTCTGCCAATGCAGATGAGAAATTTTTCTGTAATTTAGTCTTAGAAAGTTTAGGAGATTGGGGCAGCCAGATGGTGCAATCATCAGAGCATCAGCCCTGAAGTCAGGAGGTATTTGTGGACAAAGTAGGACTTTGCACAGATGGACTAGACACAGGTCTTCATAATAAAGACATATGCACTGTGAGTCCCAGGGACCAGCTTCAGTGTTCCTAGGCAGGAAACTGTTCTCTTAAAGAAACTATCTTCAATTTATCACTCTACCCATCTACTTACCTGTCCCTCCATCTATCCTTCTGTGCATTCTGCCCTTAATGCTTCCTCACTTCTCTGTGCTCTGTCTAATCTCTGAGTCAAATTCTTTAGCCTTAGCCCTTTCTGATGCAATTGGTTATTCTTTCTCTTCTTAAGCTATTCTAATGTGTTATCACCTCAATAGCTATTTTTTTGTTTAGTATCCCTTGTATCTTGTAGGCACTTAGATTGTTGGTTTAATTTAGCAGCCCTCCCTCACCCATCCCTCCACTTATCCCTAGAACATATCTGCTAAATTTCTCATTTTCTTTAGATAATAAGGTGCAGTTTATCAATTGTAAGATTCAGAGCTGAAAGTTTTCTTTCCCTTTTATTCCCCTATCCTGTCTATTGAGATTTCTGTCCTAAATTTAAGCCTTTTTAAGGAGGTAAAGCTATACTGTAATGTGAGAGTTAAAGATGACATATGTGTCAAGGGATTGCTCTCAATCTTCTCACGATCTAGCCCTTTGAAGTAGATGAGAAGAAAGATTCCCATAGTCTTTTGATCAAGACCAGGTAATGACAGAGCTGGTGCTGGAACACTGGCCTCCCACCTTCATTTCTGCTGTTCATCCCTCTCGTGCCCAAATCAAGCATTAAAGCACCTGCTGTGTGCCAGGTGCTGTGCTAATCACTGAGATTACAAAATTAAAAAAAAAAATCAATCCCTGCCCTCCATTCTAATTCCTCCTTTAATCCAGATGGTAGTTAGATCTCAACTTGAGACAGTTAGGGGTTGTGATGGACTAGAACACTGGGCCTGGAGTCAAAAAGACCTGCATTCAAATTTTAAATCAGACTCGTACAGACACGTGTCACCCTGGACAAGTCACCTAACCTACATCTATCTCAGTTTTCTGATCTGTAAAATGGGGGTATTTACCTCTCAGAGTTGTTGTGATGATCAAATGAGATATTTGTAAAAAGCATTTAGCACAGTCCCTAGCACATAGTAAGTTTCCTTCATTCTTTCAAAGAAAGACACAGTTCTTGTTACTAGAGGTTTCTGAGGCAGTATATATGGGATCTGGACTCACATTGTGGAGAACAATCTTTTCCCAAGGGCCGGGCTGACCGTCCTCAGGTCTTACCCAATAGCCGTCCTTGGAGATGATCTTTGCAAAATCAATTGTGGGTTTGGCTAATGAAACCACTAACAATCACAGCAGGTGTAGGGAAGTAAGAGGAGGGAATGGAGGCCTTCTAATTACCCGTGGGCATCAGCTGCTAAACTCCTTCCCTTGCTGTCCACTCAGGCCTGAGCCCAGCTGCTGATCAAATGAATGGAGGAAGGTTTGGCTCCCCATTAGTAGTCCCTGGGGACTTCAGTGTAGCTGAGAACACCTTGAATAATAAGTTAATAAGGAAACTTTCTCAGTATCAGCTAATGACCCTTCCTGCTGAGCTGAGATTAAAGCTGAAATGTAAACACAGATGTATCACTGAAGTGGAATAATATGGTTAATACCATATGGGTATTATAAAATGAGAGAGACACACAAACATTAAATAAAAATCAGGAGTAGAATTTATTATGTAAAAAAAAGCAAGGTAGTAATTATGATCTTAGATGAAGTTAAAGCTAAAATAGATTTAATCAAAAGAGAAAAAATAAGGACATTATACTATATGTCAGTCATATTAATCAATATTGTTTTAGAATATTTAAAATAACTAACCATTATATGATTGGAATATTGTGGTAGTGTAGGAAATGATGAACTGGTGGAATTAAAAAAAATATGGAAAGACTTGGTATAAAGGGAGATTCTATCTACCTTTAGAGAACAGGACAACTGAAAATAAGCATAGTATAGTTTTATATATATGTGTATGAATGTATATATAGATATATATGGGCATATGTAAGTATACATAGATATGATATAAATATCCATGTAGATATGTATATAGATATCCATGCTTAATTATAACCTTCTTGGGGAGTGGGAAAAATAAAGTAAAAAGTGCATAGCAGAGAACAAAAGAAAACCTACAAGGAAGCAAAGAAAAGATGGACAGCTCTGAACACAATATGTACTATTTATTATATAGGCTTTCTTGAAATGGAAATTTATTATTTTATATTTTGAATCTTCTTTTATGTTCTGTGCTCTTGGCAATATTTTTCATTCTTGTTTTTATTTAAGTTTGAAATTAAAAAATAGAAAAAAATAAAAACAAAACAATTACCATATGGAGCAGTTGAAGGGCAGGTTCATGACTGCTGCACTGGGATTATCTGTTAGACACTGAAGTTAACGAAGGAGTTTAGGGTAGTCAAATCCCAGGGGATTCAGAATCAGGAGACTTAGATTTGAATTTGATTTTGCCAGTTCTGACTGTGAGATGGAGGGAAAGTCAATTTATCCACTTAAGCCTTAGTTTTCCCATGTGTAAGGGAAAGTAATAGGGATGAGATCAGTGATTGCATTAGTGTAAGTAGGTAACTCAAATAATGAAACTCCTTCTACTCATGCATGTTAGCATCTTCTCTGCAAGTTATAATCTTAGACTATTTTTTATTAACCATTTTTGTGTCCTGAAATACTGTTTTCAAAATTTTTAAAAAATCAAATTCTCAGGCCTCAGGTTAGGAACACTTGTCCTTTGAAATGGAAAATGTAATCTGCAACCAGAGAGAAAAAAAATGTAGCAATTGAATGTGGATCCAAGTATAGTTCTTTCACCTTTGTTTACTTTTTCTTTCTTATGGATTTTTCCCTGTTGGTCTGATTTCTCTTGCACAACATGAAAAATGTGGAAATATGTTTAAAAGAATTACACATTTTTAACCTATATCAGATTGCTTGTTGCCTTGGAGAGGTAAGGGAGAGGGGAAGAAAAATTTGGAACACAAAGTCTTATAAAAAATGAATATTGAAAGCTATCTTTACATGTATTTGGAAAAATAAAATACTATTGGGGGGAAAAAAAGAACACTTATCTTAGAGAGTTTGCCTGGGACCCTGAGAGCATAGGGTACTTGCCCAGGGTCACTCAGCCAGTCTGGGTTAAAAGCAGAGGTTGATTATGATTCCAAGACCAATTTTTGTCTCTATTACTCCAAACTCCCTTTATGTAAAAACATGCTTATTGCCCCACCTATCTTTTAGCATTGTTGAAGAAGAGAAGTCTATAAATTAAAAGTGATGGCTTCTTTACCTATTTGAAAAAGGAGATTTTTCTTTTTTTTTAGTGATGGTATTAAAATTGGGAGATAAGTCTAATTGTAGATCTGGTAAAGTTTTCATAATTATCACTTTAATAAAATACTGAGATAGTTCCTTTTTCCTGATATAGCAGAAGCTGAGTGGCTGCCTCGTGAAACCATAAGAAATGCAGCCCTTTTTTTTTTTTTTTTTTTTAATAACAAGGACAGTTCTAATGAAAATAACTTCAAATGCCTGGAAGTTAATTAATCAGTTTCTCCACAAATAAGAGTTGAGTGTTTTAGAGTGCAATTAAAAAGACAGGAAGACTTAAAAGCAAATATCACTTGTAATGCTTGTAAGTCACCTTCTCTGGCCTGGTCCAGAAGAAGTGATTTATGAGGAATCTCCTCAGGTGCTTGCAGGGGTTTAGGAAGGCTTTAGGCAGCTCTGGAAGAAGCTTGGGAAGATCCTCACTGAGGAAACAACATACCTGCCATTTATTTATTTGATTGGGAATGAGGTGAGGGGTAAAAGTCAACCTGGAGTGCCAATCCTATCTTAATGGACCTTCATTTCTTTGGACTTTGGTTTCCTCATTGGTAAAATGAGAGAGTAGGAACAGATGATTGCTAAGCTCCGTCCCACCCCTAAATTCTGTGATCCAGTGACTCAAATGTTCTAGTCCCCAAACCTTAGAAGTAATAACCACTGGGCACCTGGCTGAAAAAGGAAATGCCACCAATAATGGCCTAGAGGGATGGTGGGAGGGATTCTGAACCTTCTCGGTTACCTCTCTGGGAGCACCTTGGACTTTGTTTGCCAGAACTGATTGACAGGATCAGTGCTGATCTTCTGAGCAAACAAACCCAGCATTCAGGAAATTGGAGTTTCCTGCTAAGAGCAAATTAATGGGAACTACTACGAGTATATTGTGGGTTTTTTTTTTTTTTTTTAATATCAGCATGCTTGACTGAGACTAAAAACAGGTTTTGATTGTTATGTTTGTCTAGAGCCAGCGATATTAACCTCAATCCAATGAAAATAACTGTATTTTCAATATAAATGGTTTCTTTTGTAATTCCATGTATTTTATTTTATTCTTCTTAAGATATTATATCGATAAATCTGGCTGCCAGAGGAAACCATAACACAAAAAAGTTAAACCCTTATCTACAGACTCTGTCCTGGGATATTTAGGATATATCCATTGATCAGATGAGCTGAAGTCCTTGCTTCAGCTCCATCACATGAATATGCCCTTTTATGGGTCATATAGGTTGTGCCTATATCTGTCTCTCCCTTTTTTTTTTTCTTTTTGCTGAGGTTAAGTGACTTGCCCAGGTCATCCAGCTAGGAAGTGTTAAGTTTGAGACTGGATTTGAACTCAGCTCCTCCTGACTTCAGGGCTGGTGCTCTATCCACTGCACCACCTAGCTGCCCCATGCTTATATCTCTTTCAAAGATGTTGAATAAAATGTGAAAAGGCAGCAGTTGTGATTCTACCTGCCATCTAGAAAGAAGATGGTGGCTGACAAGAGTGTAGAAGGAAGGTTTCAGGAATGTAATTAAGTTGATGTGTTTTCAATTAACTCAATGAAATTATGGGGTATGAATCTTTGTTTGGAGGCATCTGGGGAGTAATTCTCTATAGTGGTAAAACTTTCTTGACACAGGACATAGGGAACTCATAGGATCGTTGAGTTATATTGTTGGAAGGAATCTTGGAAGTCAACTGGTCCAACTCCTTTATTTTATGGAATAAGAATGGAGAAGAGAAATGAGTTGATATGTGATTTTTTTGTGGATGAAATAACTGATCTGTTGATCAATTCTGATGGACTCTGATGGTGGTTCTCTTCAACAAGGAGACAATTGAGACCAGTTCCAATGCTCTTGTGATGAAGGACTGTGGGGAATGAGTGTGGATCACAACATAGTATTTTCACTTTTCTGTTGTTGTTTGCTTGCATTTTGTTTCTTTCTCTTTTCTTTTATGATCTGATTTTTCTTGTGCAACATGATAATTGTGGAAATATGTATAGAAGAATTGCACATGTTTAACATATTTTGGATCACTTGCCGTCTAGAGGAGGCGGTTGGGGAGGAAGAGAGGGAAAAATTTTCGATTTTGTAAGGGTGAATGTTGAAAATTATCCATGCATATATTTTGAAAATAAAAGGCTTTAATTTAAAAAAATAACTGATATGCTATGCATTTATTACTGAATCTATTCAAGAGGGCAGCTAGGAGGCTCAGAGAAGAGAGCACCAGGAAATTAAGATTCATCTTCCTGATTTTGAATCTGATGGAAGCCTGTTACTAGTTGTGTGACCCTGGACAAGTCACCTAATCTTATTTGCTTCAGTTTCCTCATCTGTAAAATGAGCAAGAGAAGGAAAACACTCTAATATCTTTACCAGTGAAACCCCAAATGGGGTCATGAAGAGTCAGAGAGGAGTGAAATGACTGAATAACTATGATGTTATAATATTTATTTTGTAAAATATTTTCCCATTACATTTTAATCCAGTTCAGGCAGCACTTGTCAGCATTGCTGATCTCCTGTAATATATTTCTTGTTATAATTAGAGGAAGATAGGATAGTTTACCTTTCATATCTGTGGAGAAGAAAGGAATTTGTGTCCAAAGAAGAACTGGAACTCTTAATTGAACACCAGATGGATAATTTTGATTATATTAAGTTAAAAAGTTTTTGTACAAATAAAACCAATGCAGACAAGATCAGAAGGGAAGCAATAAATTGGGAAATCATTTTCACATTTAAAGGTTCTGATAAAGGCCTTATTTCTAAAATATATAGAGAATGGACTCATAAGAATTCAAGCCATTCTCCAGTCGATAAATGGTCAAAGGCTATGAACAGACAATTTTCAGATGATGAAATTAAAACTACTTCTAGTCATATGAAAAGGTGCTCCAAATCACTATTGATCAGAGAAATGCACATTAAGACAACTCTGAGATACCACTACACACCTGTCAGATTGGCTAAGATGACAGGAAAAGACAAGGATGAATGCTGGAGGGGATGTGGGAAAAATGGGTCACTGATACATTGTTGGTGGAATTATGAATGGATCCAACCATTCTGGAGAGCAATTTGGAGCTATGCTCAAAAAGTTATCAAACTGTGCATACCCTTTGACCCAGCAGTATTTCTACTGGATTTATATCCCAAAAAGATCTTAAAGGAAGGAAAGGGCCCCACATGTGCAAGAATGTTTGTGGCAGCCCTTTTTGTAGTGGCTAGAAACTGGAAACTAAATGGATGCCCATCAATTGGAGAATGGCTGAATAAATTATGGTATATGAATGTTATGGAATATTATTGTTCTGTGAGAAATGACCAACAAGATGATTTCAGAGAGGTCTGGAGAGACATATGAACTGATGCTAAGTGAAATGAGCAGAACCAGGAGATCATTGTACACAGCAACAATATTATACAATGATCAATTCTGGTGGACATGGTTATCTTCAACAATGAGATGATTCAAAATAGTTCTAATTGTTCAGTGATGAAAAGAGCTATCTACATCCAGAGAGAGGATGGTGGACTACGACATAGCATTTTCACTCTTTCTGTTATTATTTACTTGCATTTTGTTTTCTTTCTCAGTTTTTTTTCTTTTTCCTTCTTGAGCCGATTTTTCTCGTGCAGCAAGATAACTGTATAACTATGTACATATATTGTATTTAACATATAGTTTAACATATTTAACATATATTGGATTACTTGCCATCTAGGGGAGAGGGTGGGTGGAAGGAGGCAAAAGTCAATCTTGAAAAATTACCCATGCATATGTTTTGTGAATAAAAAACTTTAATAAAAAAGGTATTTCTTGTTCTGACTAAAAGCTATCTAAGGTAGCTTCAAGCTTTGAATACTCTTGTCTTATAATTCCTTCTTCATTAGCATCCTCTTTAGAAATTTATTGAATGTTCATAATGTTGTATGTGCTATTTCAATTTATCAGAAGCTTATTAACGCAAAACACTCTGAGAGAAAGGGCATAAGCACTTCTTACCAAACTCCTATGTGAGGGGTTAATCAGCATGGGGCACTCCAGTGTACAAAGCAAACCTGCAAAGCAGGCAGAAGATAGATAGTTGCTATGGCCTCTATATCCTTGTTCACACTGGTTTCCCAAGTGCCTTCCCTCTCATCTCCAGCCTTTTGATTTGTCAAGTTTCTGTCCTTCAAGGTCCAGCAAAAACCCTGTGTTTTTCCTACCTTCATCCTTCAGGTATCTGTGTGTGTGTGTGTCTGTCTGTCTGAGCCCCTCTCTGTGTCTGTGTATCTGTCTGTCTCTGTCTCTCTTTCTCTCTGTGTGTGTGTCTTTCTGTCCCTCTCTGTGTCTCTCTCTATCTCTGTCTCTGTCTCTGTGTGTCTGTCTGTCTGTGTCTGTCTTTCTCTGTCTCTCTGTGTGTCTGTGTCTGTCTCTATCTCTGTCTCTCTCTGTCTTTGTGTGTCTGTGTCTGTGTGTGTGCATAGCTGTCTTTCTCTGTCTCTCTCTCATTAAGTTTGCAGCACTGCTCATTCCTCAGCCATGATTTTTATGCTCAGCATGCATTACTTTGTGTTATTTATTTTTAATGTGTACTTTCTTCTGAGCTATAAGCTCCTCAAGGGCACTGACCATGGATTGTTAATCTGAATGCCAAAATGAATGGGATAAACTCTAATGTTGAGTATGATCTTGAGAAAATTACAGTGCCTCCAGACCTCAGTTTCTTCACTTGAAAAACAGGGGTAATAAAATTACTTTTTGTATTTTACCAGGTTTTTGAAAGGCTCTAAGACATTTAATAAATGGAAGATATCATTGAGCTTGAGTTCTCTGGGGATTGGGGATAAGTCTGTGTAATTCTCCCCAATGAACCACGAAGGGAGGTGGGCAGGTTGAACAGTGGGTCAAGTAGTACAGACATCACCAGGTGCAGTCAAGGTATTCTAGGACCCCAGCTGTCACCTATTGCTGCAGATCTCTTTTTCTCTTCCTCCCTATTTCCTGATTCTCATCTTTGGTATTCTGGACCCATCGCTTCTCATAGTGAGAAAGAAAAATGGAAGTAAGAATATTTCCTGTTACTATTGGCATATGCTGGGAGCTGACAGCCTCTTGACTTCCATTTAGAGGAGCCCATTGTTGGGCTCCTTTAAATTGCTAAATGGTTCTTCCCCATAGAGAAATAATATTTTAAAATCTGCTTTTAGTCTGGAGCAACACAGTCTACTTATAGGGAGGGAGACATGAAATGACAGCTAAGTGTGAAATGCAAAATTTGAACTCCTTTCCCTAACTTTAAGCCTACTATTTTATCTGTTGAGCCACCTATCTGCTCTTTAAGTATCTTAAGCAAGAAATTGTCTTCCTTTTGTCTCCTCTCCCCCAGGATAAATCCTTTTTTGTGAGGCAATTAGGGTTAAGTGACTTGTCCAGTGTCACACAACTAATAAGTGTTAAGTATTAAGTGTCTGAGGTCAATTTTGAACTCAGATCCTCCTGAATTCAGCTCTGGTGCTCTAGCCACTGTGCCATCTAGCCTCCCTCCCTCCCTCCAACCAGGGCTAAATCTTACCTTGGATAATCTGATCTTGCTGACATGGTAAATTGGGAATCAGAGAACCTTAGTGTGAATATTAATCTGCTCTCAGTTTTCTTATCTGATGAAGGTGTGAAGAGGGACATTGGACTTGATCTTAGAGATGATTACTAAGGTTCCTCCAGCTTTAAGTCCTATACTGCAATGACTGTGTCTTCTTCCAGGTCCTGATCTTATTATTGTCATCTGGAGGTGGATTGTGGGCAGCCAGACAGCACAATTCATGGTAGAAGCAGGGTCAGAAAATTGTTTCAGGCCGAGAACACTAAGGGATGACATCCATGCAAGGACAGAGTTCACCCACTGAGTTTCCCTAGCACCCACCCCAGCTGATGGTAGCTCTGTCTCTGACATAATAATGCTCCTTTTTTCCAGACTGGTGGCTCCAGGGAGTCTGCCAGGAGTCTTCCAGAGAAGGCTGACAGGCTGAATTTTGTTGAAAGTCCTCCTGAGAAGTTCAAGGGTGTGAAGGATAGGGTTTTGTTTTGTTTTGTTTTGTTTTTTTTTTTACAAGTTAAGTGACAGCTTTTTTTCCCCCTCTGTGGATATACCTCTAAATGGCTGACCTTGAAGTCGTAATAACTTAAATTCATATAGACTTTGTTAAGATAGTGTTTTGTTGAAAGGGATCTCATTTGATGCTTACAATTCCCCTCTGAGACTGGGCTGACATTCTTGTTATCTCCATTTTATTTTATTTTATTTTGCAAGGCAACTGGCAATTAAGTGACTTGCTAAGTAATGTTAGGTGTCTGAGGCTAGATTGAACTCAGGTTCCCTTGACTCCAGGACTGATATTCTATCCACTGCATCATCTAGCTACCCCATTATCCTCATTTTATAGAAGAGAAGTCTGAAACCCAGACAAGTTATTAAGTGACTTGCTTAAGGTCACCCAGAGAGCAAGTGATAAAGCTGGGATCTGAACTTTCTTCTCTTGAATCAAAGTCTACTTCTGGCTACTTATTTCATGTCAAAACGAGACCTTTTTATATTTTTCATTGTAATATGTTGCCATTACAGTAGAGCCAAGACAGATCTAAAAGACCACATACAGTTTATTGGGGAAAAACTCACCGGAAGCTCCTAGCATAGTGTTAAGCACAATTATTTTTAAGTAGGCACTTAAAAATGACTTGTTTGACTAGAGAAACATGGTGTCTCCTAGCTCCCCTATTGACTACTTAGCTAGGTTATCTTGGACAGTCAGGAATTTTTCAAGGCCTCAGTTTCTCACCTGTCAAATAGGGAGAATATCTGTCAGCCTACTTCACAGGGCCATTGTAAAAATTCCTAAATATGAGATTTCTCTGCAAAAAGCATATGTCTTGTTCATTATACACAGAGGCAGCTGGGTGGTGCAATGTATAGAGCATTAATTCTGGAGGCAGAAAGATCTGACTTCAAATGACCTCAGACATTTACTAGCCGTGTGAGCCTGGGCAAATCACTTAACCCTGTTTACCTCAGTTTCCTCATTTGCAGAATGAGCTGGAGAAGGAAATGACAAACTCCTTCAGTATCTTTGCTAAGAAAACCCCAAATGGGCTCATGAAGAATTAGACATGATTGAACTACAATAACAAAGAGCATAAGCATGTGCTGTCATATTAGTTATTCAAATGCTATCATCAACTGAATCATCTGGGGCATCTCAATGTCTTAACACCCCATCTGGTCCTTTAAGTTCCCCTTGGAACAAGCTGAATGGGAAGTGACTTTGGTGGTGAGATAGATTTTAGCCTCCAAATAATTTTCCCTTTCTGCCCATGACCATGCCTGAAAACCTACCATTAGAAGTTTTGAAGGATTTGCAGTTTTAAAGTCCCTCTTTAAAATGCAATTACTTCCTAGAAGTAATTCTACCTTAAGCCTTTATCATATAATACTTTGATAATTCTTCCCTAACTGGGGAAAGGGATAGGCCACCAAAAGCCAACTTTATTTACTTTAAAATTTTGCACACATAAATGGTAAGTATCAAGGATAAAGAAATGACATCATCATACTTTGTAATTCTATATCTAGTGCTCCTTCACTGCAATACTATTGTTTCCCAACCCCATTATCAGTGTGGGAAATGGGAAGAAGGAAGTCTTTCATCAGAGACATCTGAGACTGTAGTCAGGAAGAACTGAATTCAAATCTGACTTTAGACACCTACTGCTTGTATGTACCTGAGCAAGTCAATAAACCTCTGTTTGGGTTTCTTGAAATGTAAAAAGATAATAATAATAGTAGCACCTGCTTTCAAAGGCTATTATGAGGGTCAAAGGATAAAATGTTTATAAACCACTTAGCACAGTGACTGGCACACAGTACTGATGCTATATAAATGCTTGTTTCCTTCCTTCCTCTTGTTCTAGGAGACTTATTGTAGTTGTGTTGAACTCTTCGTTCATTTGGGATTTTCTTGGCAAAGATAATGGAGTAGTTTTTCTTCTCCAGTTCATTTTACAGATAAGGAAACTGAGATAAATAAGGTTAAGTGATTTGCCCAGGGCCTCACAGCTAATAAGTCTGAGGCCAGAGTTGAACTCAGGAAGGTGAATCTTTCTGACTCTGGGTCCATCACTCAATCACCTCGATGCGCCAGGAGACTAGTTGGCTTTACTTTAATACCTATATCGTCCATTCCAGTGAGCCAAGCAGGATAAAAATCTATAATATCACTAGCAGTTTAAGTAGAGCAAAAATAGACTTATTCAGTAAAACCAAGAATACAAGATTAGGAAAACGCTCTTGAATCCTGAAGGATGAATTTTTAAGACAATAGGAGTATTTTTTACATAGTAAATAATAAATATGGGACTTGTTACCTCTAGAGAGTCTTAAAAGTCAAAAATTTAAGTCAGTTTTTAAGAAGGATTTAAAAGGAGAATTCATAGATAATTGGGACCTAGCATATGATGACAGGAAATTCAAGCATGTCCAGAGGACTTTTCTAACTTTGAACACTTAACACATTGGATGATAGAACTGAAATATCTTGGCAGGGTAAAAGAATGGACCAGATCTAGTAAGATAAAATTTGACAGAGATAAATATAAAGTCCCACACTTGCCTATACTAAAATCCTATATTTAACCTCCCATTTATAGATTTGGAGAGGTGTGGTTAGACACATTGTATGAAAAAAGATTTGGTGATTTCTGTGGACTATGAGCTCAGTGTGAGTCAACAGTGTGACATGACAGTCAGAAAAGCTAATGGTAACCATGGCTATATACTAGTGTATTAGTGTCCATGCAGAGGGAGGTGATGATCCCACCCATTGTACTTTGTCCTGATCAGACCACATTGGAAATATCACCTTCAACTTCTGTTGTCATGTTTTATTTTATTGCTTCTATCTTTAAAAAAATTTTTATTATGCCATTTGTTTTTATGCCACAATTATTTGTAATATTACCTCCCATTTCTCCTTCCAACCCAACCCCAAGTCAGCTCTATCTTGTAATAAAGAAAAAGTTAAATAAAACCAATGAACACAATAAAAATATCTGACAATACATATACAGAATTCTATAATTGGAATCTTCCATTTCTTTTCTGAAAAGAGGGACTTATTTCGTTGACTTTTTTATGGCATTAAGATTGGTCTTTGCAGTTAGTGCCTGGCTTTGTTTTAACAATTTTCTTTTTTTTTTTTAACTTTGTTGTAGTCATGTATATTCTTCTGATTCTGCATTCTCTGTTTTCATTTATCTGTCTTCCCATGCCTCTCTAAATCTCTTATAAAAATAATTTCTTATGATGCAATGATTTTCCTTTACATTTATATACCATATTTTGTTCAGCCTTTTCCCAGCTGAAGGGTGTTTTGGGAAGAAATGGATGAAATATAAAGCAATTGGATGATTAGTACACTGGTGACCATGCCATAGGATTAGAGAAGAAACAATTTCATTATTTGGGATTTTTTAAACTATTAAAAAAAAAAAACTCTCTCCCAATTCCCTTTAGCTACCATTTACAAAAAAAGAAAAACAAAAATCTGTAATCAGTATGAATAACCAAATAAAACAAATTCCTTCTTTGACTATGTTAAACATACACACATATATATGTATATATATATATATATATTCTCCTATTCTGCATTCTGTGTTTATCATCTTTTCTAGTAGGAGGTGAATGAGTATCCTATTTCATCACAAGTACTCTGGTTAAATGGCTAATCATTAAGTTTTCTCAAGCCTTTCAGAGCTTTTTCTTTACAGCACTGTAATGGTGTAAATTATTTCCCTGGTTCTGTTCACTTCACTCTGCATCAGTTCATAAAAAATAACTTATTTGAAGAGCTGTCATGTCGCAGAAAGAATAGATGTGTTCCCCTTGGCTCCAGAGAGCAGAACAGAGTTAATGGGTAGAACTGGCACAGAGGCAGATTTCAGTCTGAAGTAAGAAGAAAAAAACCTTTTTAACAATTAGTTCTGTCTAAAATTTGAATAAACTGACTTGGGAGGAGGAAGTAAATTCCCCTTCACTGGAGTCTTCAAGCAGAGACTGGACGACCAATTTTCAAGGATGTTTTGGAGGAAATTCTCAGGCAGATATAATTGGACTAGATGGTCTCTGAGGTGATGGTTCTGATTTTTTATATCAAGGAAAATAGCAGTGCTATTCAAAAACCTGTCCTTAAGGACCACCGTCAAAAGATGAGTCTGATCTCTAGGTCATTGTTCTCCTGCTTGTAAAGTGAACATTTCACCATACTAATTCTACATTCTATTAGCCAATAATACCTCTCATCTTGTATATAGCAATAGAATTCCAGAAAACTGCTTTCATTCACTCACTGGTACTACTGATATTCTTTTACAGAATTCTTGGGAGTTAAACATGTCACTACTTTTCCATACCAAGGTTGACTAAGCAAGAGGCCAGCATAAATCCAAGACAAATAGCTTTTCTAGCCTGGACCTCTCATTTCTGCTAAGCACTAAAGGGGAAAATTTGACTACTGTTTCTACAGAAATAGTCACAATTGCACTGGACATAATTATGTCCTGCAGTCCACTTATGGATGACACCTTATTTTTATAATTCGATATCTGAATAGTTTTTGTTTCATTCAAAAGTTAGTTTAAAAAAAATCAAAGGAACTCCTGAAAAGAAAGTCCTAGAACAAATCCAGTGGCAACATTATGTGGTATTTTTTTAAATTATCTCTGAAGTGTTTTATGTACATTAGATAATTAATCCTAATTAGGCATTACAGTGGAACCTCACTAATTCTCACCTGACTGATTTGTAAAGGGACAGCTTTTTCTTAGAAAGAGAAAAAATCAATCTTACCTCACTTCTTAGCAAAGACTTATTAGCCCAAAGTGGCAGTGATATATGTAATCAATGAAGCCTAGGATTTTCTTTCTAAAGAACTTATTGAAGTGTCTTTCAGTACATGTGACATTTATAAATACCCCATACCATATTTTCTGTTCTTCTTGGGAGCATTAACCTAAATCATTGAGAAAAAATGTTTGTTGAGATATACTTACTTTTGTGGGAATTTATCATGGTCTATCCTACCAATCAAATACTTTTAAACTAAGAAGAGGAAAACAATCTTTCAGATATGGAATGGGGGAAGAGATACTGAACCAGGGCCTTCTAACAACGTTTTTACTAGAGAAATATTCAAGTTGTCTTTGCATTACACCCAGGAGGATTTAGTATGTCTGCTCCTTATTATCCTGTTGTGTATGGTAACTTTTTATGTATATAAGAAGCACCGAAGTAATGGATAGAGAGCTAGCTTTGAAACCAGGGAGACTGGGTGCAATCTCTGCCAGTTCAGTGTTGTAGGCCACTCTTTCAGAATGCAAAAAAGGTACCAATTTCCTATACCACTGAAATTCCAGGTCCAGTCCCTATCCCTATTCTATCTTCCTTACTGGAAGGAATTATCTTGTTTCATTTATTTTCCATTTCACTCAGTCAAGCATAGTTGCTTCCTTGTACTTAGTAGGTGCTCAATAAAAGATTGCCGTGTCGATTCAATTCACAAATACTTTTTGAGCACCTCTTAGGTACAAGGGGACAGTTAGATGGTGCAGTGGATAGAGCATTGGGCTTGGAATTGGAAAGTCTCATCTTCCTGAGTTCAAATGTGGCTTCAGACACTTCCTAGCTCTGTGATCCTGTGCAAATCACTTAACCCTGTTCACTTCAGTTTCCTCATATGTAAAAAGAGCTGAAGAAGAAAATGGTAAACTACTCCAGTATCTTTGCTAAGAAAACTCCAGCTGGGATCCTGAAGAGTTGGACTGAAAAGTGACTGAACTACAATTAGGTGTAAGGCACTGTTCTAGGTTCTGGGGATAGAAAAATAAAGCTATCACCCCTAACAAAAGGACCTCATTAAAAGTGATACACTTAAAGTAGGTGAATTCTGGCTGTTTTTATTGAGTAATATTTATCTATTTGGGTTCTAATTCTCATTTAGGAGGCTTGGCAGTATTCCAGGGCTTAAAGCAGTTGGAACTGTGTCATTTACAAACAAGCATCTGGAGCACTTCCCCATCTATAGGGAATCCCTCTTAGACATAGACCCTATGCTGGACTTCTTTTTCAGACAGTACAATGGCACTTTTGATGTAGCATTTAATATCTTACAAAGTTGTCTCTGTTTTATGTTATTCAAGGAATCCTGACATACTATAATTTTGATATATGCATGGGAGATGCAAGGAAGCCTTAAAGGAGACAGTTCATTCTGTCGAATCAGATGTTTTTGATAGTCAAAATACAGTAAACACAGTGGTATCTTGTGTTATTTGTATCTTTCAGTTATTAGTGTAATGGAAAAGATGTGGTCTGCTCTGGAGTATTACTTTCAAAAGCCTGCTTATTCCCTTCTAATACTAGCATCAATTATGTTTTTCTTGTGCATCCAAATAATTCACATAAAACTCTTACATATGGTATTAAGAAAGTAGGTTTAATGTAGTAGACTTCCTGCCATCTAGGGGAGGTGTGGGGACTAGGGGGTAAAAATTTGTAACAGAAAGCTTTGTAAGGGTCAGTGTTGAAAAATTACCCATACATATGTTTTGCAAATAAAAAGCTTTAATATAAAAAAAGAAAGTAGGTTTATGGGTTGATAATGTTTTCTTGGTCACCATTCTTAGGTAGTAATGAAGTTGTATGTTATGTAAGATGTATAATAATCAAGCAAGCATTTATTAAGTACTTTCTGTGAGCCAGACCTTGGGCTAAGCCCAGTGGAGCTATAATGTTTGTTGAAGCTAGTTCTACTGTCATAGAGAATATCTAATATAGGTTCCAAATAGAAGATGAAGCAGATTTTGAAGACTCAAATGCTCCTATTTGTGGATGGATGATTAATTACATCAAGTCCTCGAAATGACTTGATTGTAAAAGCATTGAATAACCTATTTAAGGGGATCCATGATTATTCAAAAGAATATAACCTAACTATCCAGACACGTTATACCAAATGGATGAAAAATACTTCTTGTTTGGATTGTGATATACACTTGAATGGACAGAGCATAAAGCTGGTGCATAAGTATGCTTTTATACAACAGGCTCTGTGATTGAGCAATAAATAGGACCCAGATATAAACAGAAGGAAAAAATAAAATGAATTCTTTTGGGAAATTGTACAGGGTTTTTAACGATCCCAAATTTCTGTTATGAATATAATTTTTAAAATATTTTAAAATAAAATTTTCTGGACATCTTTGGCTTTCATATTTTATATCATACCCAAATTCCCCAGTATAACTTTTTCGTCTTCCCTCACAGAGAGCCATCCCTTATAACTGAAGTAGTCAAATT
The DNA here is from genome assembly GCA_023553655.1 of Myrmecobius fasciatus. NCBI lineage: Eukaryota > Metazoa > Chordata > Mammalia > Dasyuromorphia > Myrmecobiidae > Myrmecobius > Myrmecobius fasciatus. The sequence goes on along the minus strand of JAJPUD010014478.1, from coordinate 22,205 downwards.
ATGGCCCCAAAGACCAAATCCAGCAGGAAAAAGTTTGCCCTTACTTTATAACAAATAATTAAAAAAGAAAAAAATGAAAAGTTTAAGAAAATTAACCAGCACAACAAAAAAGTGAGACATGATATATAGTGTTCCATACTCTTAGTCACTTACTTTTGAAAAGAAAGAGGTGAAAGGTACATCTTTTTAACATCCCTGTTCTTCCAGTGATATTGCAAGGCTTCAAGCCATGGGATACCCAAACCTTTGAAGAAGTTGTGACTCACCGAGAAGGTGATAAAGAGATTCATGACAAATATGAGTTCTATTTGACTCCAGAAGGCAGAACCAGGAGAAATGGATGGGAGTTACAAAGAGGGAAATTCAGACTTCATGTCAGGAAGCACTTGCTAATAATCAGAGTTGTCCAAAAGTAGAATACAGGATAGGGTGACTAGGTGGCCTAGTGGATAGAGTGCTAGGAATAAAGTCAGGAAAACCTGAGTTAAAACTGGCCTATCTATGAGACCCTGGGCAAGTCACTTAATTCTGCTTGCCTCAGTTTCCTCATCTGTAAAATGTACTGGAGAAGAAAATGGCAAAACACTTCACTATCTTTGCCAGGAAAACACCAAATGGGGTCATAAAGAGTCAGGTACAACTGAAAATGAGTGAACAACAGCAACAAAGGTGGATGGGCTACTGGGAGAAGTGATGTGTTCTTTCTCTTTGGAGGACCTAAAACAAAGACTAGATGACCATTTGTTGACCACACATGGATTGCACTAAATTCTGAGCTCCTAGAAGATAGGGTCTGGTTTTTGCCTTTCTTTGTATCCCCAGCACTTACAGCAGGTGTATAATAAATGGTTATTAACCAACTGACTAAATGACCACTGAAGTCACTTCTACCTCTCAAGTTATAAATTGGCTACAATATACCACAAATGACTCCTTGTGCAGGAGAAGTGCAATAAAGGATGTCATTGGAGAATTTTAATTAGAAAAGGAAGTAGACCAGTCCATCTAGTAAGGTGATCTTATGGCAGCCAAGAGGTACAATGGATAGGGCACAGGCTTTGTAGTCAGGAACATCTGAATTTGACCTCAGATGCTAACTAGCTGTGTAAACCTGGGCAAGTCATATAACCTCTCTGTACCTCAAATTTGCTCATCCATAAAATAATTAATGTTGTTTGTCTGAAGAGGACCAGTGACATCAGTGGTGATGTCTTGATTTGTGTGTGAATTAGATTTAAGTGAGGTAGAGTTTGACCCAGATCTCAGCACTCCACCTGCTTCAGCCACCTTCATGAGCATTGAAACCAATGGTTCTCATTCACTCCTTCCACCAGAGAAAGTCTTCTCGTGCTTGGGGTAGACATCCCTCTAACTCACAGGGAGCTCTGAGGCTTGTCAGGTATTCTCAACCTGGTTTAGTCCATCTGCTGAGATGGCTGCTGCACAGGTACAGTGGGGATAATAATAGCACCTACCTCATAGAGTTGTAAGAATTAATTGAGTTAACATATGTAAAGTGCATTGCAAATTTTAGAGCTCTATATAAATCCTAGCTTTTTAAAAAAAGGAATAACTTGATAAGATGAGCTAGCTTACCCCTTTGGGATCGACACTGTGTCAAGAGGATAACAGGAACCACTCAATAAGTATTTATCAAATATCTACTTTTTGCCAAGCAGTGTTTGTCTTTGAGCATCTAAAGACAGAAAAGGGAAATAATCTCTGCTTTTGGTTGTATCCTCAGTGGTTAATATATGGGAGAACATAGACAAGAGTCACCCAGTATGAAAAGATGGTTCATGATCTGCAGGATCCATATTAATGAGACTACAGAGCTATTAAAATATACAGTTAACTGAAAGTATTATTTTCTGTCTTTGTAGCAGTCTGCTGCATCTTCTCGGCTCTTGTCAAGCAATGGGAATGGTGTTTTTCATGTTGAAATATGTTCAGAGAAAACAGCCCTAATCGTTACCAAATACATTATCTCTTAAATTTAATCTCCAGCAAGGTAAGCTCTTAAAACTTTTTGTTGTCTGTTCGTGTGCTAGTCAGTTTGAAATGTTAAGAGTCTAATTCACTGTGGGTGATGTGGATAGTGTTTTGTAAGCCTCAGAAAATGGGCTTCACATGGAACAATTTAGTGATAGAGCATTTTAGCGGTACGACTGGGGCCATGGGAAACATTGAGTTAGGCACACTGGCAATTTGCCAGTTATGCTTAACATTTTAGTTTTTTTTTTTTCCTTAGGCCTGAGATTGGGGGCAGGGATGTAAATGAGGACTGAGGAAAGACTAGTCTGCCAATCTAAATTCATCCCATTTTACCATTCTCTAAAGACCTTCAACTTCCTCATATCACATTTTCTTCTTTTTCCTTTTATCCTGACATTTCAGGCCCTCTATAATCTGATTCTATCCTATCTATTCCACTCCTGTCAAAGTCTGTCTTCTTGCTGTTCCACATATGCTTTAATCAAATCTCCATGCATTTTCTCATACCATCCCAACACCTGGGAACCACTTCTCCATCCTTTCCATTTAGTCACATTCTCATCCTAGTTTAAAGCCCTCCTTCTCTGAAGGCTGTAGCTGAGAGTGTAGAAACTAGAGATTGGGAAGCAAGACTTCTAGTCTCAGCTCTCCTTTTAACTATGTATGTGACATTGGACAGGGTGCTTCGCCTGCTCTGCCTCAGTTTCCCCATCAAGTTCCACATGAGGAACTTGAATCAGGTGCTCTCTCAGCATCCACTTCTAAATCCTTCGATTCCTTGAATAACACAGCTCAAAGTAAGCTTTATTTCCCCTTTATACAGCTATATGCCATTTGATTATATGTGCTTGTTCCCCTCTCTCTCTCACTACCCACTCTTTCCACATAATCAAAATAATCACCATGTCCATTTACATGGTACTTTGCAGTATGACTTTGCAATCTGAAGCACTTTCCAGACAATTCAGTAAGCTATCTTTATGATTTGCCAGGGGCTTCCCCAAACTTTAGTTATTGTTATTCTGACTCTCAGTGACTCCATTTGGGGTTTTCTTGGCACAAGTATTGGAGTAGTTTGCAATTTCCTTGTCCAGTTCATTTTGCAGATGAGGAAACTGAGGCAAATTGGGTTGAGTGACTTGCCTAGTGTCACACAGCTAATAAGTGTCTGAGACTAGATTTGGACTCAGGAAGATGAATCTTCCTGATTTCAAGCCCAGTGTCCTATATATTGCAGTACCTAGTTGTCTTTCCATACTTTCTTAGCAACTTTTTGTTTTCTGGTTGCTCAGATGTCCTGATCTTCACCAATCAGAGAGTCAAGGGTTGGGGAGCAGCCCAAAGAGTTTCTGGTGATAGGGTGGATTTGAAGAAAGGGTGGGGATGGGAACAGATAGCACAATTCCTAGCTTCCTTAAAAGCACATCTCAGGGATACATCTTGTATAAGGCCTTTCCTGAGGTTTCCTTTTTGAATGATTTTGTACTTATACAAATACTGGTATTGAAGAAGACCCCAGAAGTTCCCCTTATGGAAGGGAACAGCTTCATCAATTGTTTGCATACACAATTTCTAGAAACAGATTGAGAAAGGGTCTTCAATGGAAGGTGACAATGTTTCTCACTCTAGAGACAGGAACTGGCCCATGTCATCTGATACCATTCAAATCAGTCTAAGTTAGCTCTGATATTAATCATTCATTTTTGATTGAATTAAGTTGTATGAGTCTGAGTCTGATATTAAGACACTGCTTACTTCCTGCAGTAGTATAAACTGAATATACTAGGGCTCCTTGGAAGGAGGTTGTGATTTAGACTGATGCAACCCTGTGACTCCATACACACTCTCTAGGTCCAGTAACCCACAAGGTGAAGTGGACTAAGACTTCTCCACTAAGGCTTCTCCCCAGCTTCTCTCCATTAAATACTCCCTTCCATTGTTGTATAAGTGTCTCAAAAACAACAAAAAATAAACAAACCTATAATGGTAATCTGGATCTTAGAAAGTCAGGGAGGCAGAATTTGTTCCTTCCCCACCCCTAGATGATTTTATCACAAGATGCAAATATAGATGATAATCTGTTAACACACAAGGTATTACACCAACAATGCCTTTACTAACTATGTATGAATAGCTCTCTCTGAAATTTGGAACTATTCCCAGAGAGTTATAAAATCATGCATACCCTTTGACTCAGCAATACTACTTCTAGGCCTATATCCAAAGTGATTTTTTAAAAAGAGGCAAAAGGGCCTATATGTAAAAAAGTATCTATAGCAGCTTTTTATGGTGACAAAAAATTAGAAGTTGAGGGGATCATCAATTAGGGAATAACAAGATGTGTTACATAAGTGTGCTGGAATGCTGTTATGCTCCAAGAAATGCCAAACAAGATGCTTTAAGAAAAATCTGGAAAGATTTAGATGAATTAAAGCAAAATGATGTGAGCAGAAGCAGAAAAAATGTATATAAAATAACAATATTGTATGATGACCAACTGTGAATAAATTGGCTAATTTTAGCAATTCAATGATCTAAGACAGTTCCAAAGAATTCATGATAAAAAATGCTATCCATCTCCAGAATGAGAATTGATGGAATAAGTCTGACTGTAGAGTGAAGCATACTTTGTTTTACTTTCTTTTTATCGCTGTTGTTGTTGTTGGGTTTTTTGGTCTATGTTTTCTTTCAACACATAACTAATATGAAATATGATTTGCATAACTACACATGGATAACCCATACCCAATTGCTTTCCTTCTCAAGGAGGGATGGAGGAAGAGAATTCGGAACTCAAATTAAAAAAACCCTAAGGTTAAGCATTGTTTTTACATGTAATTAAAAACAGCAAATGTCAAATAATAAAAAAAAAAGTCTCTCTGACTGAAAAGGTAGTAATGCCATCAAAAAAGTAAGAATTGGTCAGGGCTTTTAAGGGGCCTTAGATAATTAAGCTTTGGGACAGTGGAGAAGTATTCACCCTTAGTAAAGACATCACTTTAACATAACATATTAGTAATGCATTGACATTTTATCTATAATTGCATCCTATGACTACATCAGTTGAGCTGGAGGAGTCAGGGGAAACAAATCTCCCTTCCCTTACAATATATTTAAAGTTATCTAGTTAAGTCCTCTTATTTTGTAATTGTAGAAATTGAGGCCCATGGAGGTGAGTAAGATTTGAACCCAGGTCAGTAATTTTTGACATGTTCCCTTAATATTCTTACAGGACTCTAATACCCCTTTACTTTCTTCACAACAAGGCCAGTTTCATTCATTCATCCTTCTTTTCCAACCCATACACTAGTGATCTATCTACTTCTGGGCAACTGTAAGTGGCTCCATAGAATTATGATCACTTGCTCCCTTTCCCAGATACTTTGATGATAATGGTGATGAATCAACAAAAATTTATGAAGTGTTTTAAGGTTTACAGAGCCTTTTTACGAATGTCGTCTCACAACGCGATGAGAAACAAATGTTATTATCCTGAATTTATAACTGAAGAAATTAAAGCAGGGTTAAGTTACTTGCCCAAATTGACACTGCTAGTAAGTATCTGAAGTTGGATTTGAATTCTAATCTTCCTGACTCTAGATCCCCATCCCCAGCTACATTCAGTAGTGAGAATTGTGGAGGAAAGTATGGAAGCCCACCCATCTTTCTTTTCAGCCCCTTGACTTAGTCTCCTGGCATGTAAATAAATAAATTGCCTCCTTCTAAAGCAGCCTCTCAGAGAGTTAAGTATCTTCTTACTTTATGGACTTACCTTGGTGTGAAAAGCAGCAAACAAGTAGAGCATCATGACAGGCTTTTGTGAACATGATTCTAGCAGTAAGATCTGGAAACTTTGCCCCTGTGCTCAGAAGGGGTCATTGCCCACTTCAACACTCTCTACTGCTACATTAGAGTCTTGAGGTCCCTCTGCCCCCAGAAGAAGCAGCAGAACAAAATGATACAAGAACAAGAGCACTGATGCACAATGAGCATTCTTTCTGCTCCAGCTCTCTCTCACTAACAAGGGGTACTCTTGAAGGACTTTTCCCAGGTCACTTGGAATGAGGTGTTCCATTCCAAACTGGGTCAGACAATGTGACCACCTATTTAACTATCAAGCCTTTTTCCCCCCTCCCTTCCTTATTACCTGTTGCTATTGTAAAATGTAGCCCAGGAAGCAGGTCAAAGATTTTAGACCATTTCTATTTTTTCCTTTGGTTGTGTGAGTGAAGTATTGGAATGGATTTGTAATTTCTCTCAGTAAATGCACTGCAGGAAGTGAGAAGGAAGAATGGATAAGGAAGGGTAAATGGAACAAGCTTATTTCCTAGATAATAATAGTGGATATATATATATGTACATATATATGTACCTATACACATATACATACACATATATGCACTGCACATGTGTACACGTATATGTTTATGTGTGTTTGTTGTTCAGTTGACTCTTTATCACTCCATTTGGAGTTTTCTTGGCAAAGAACTAGAGTGGTTTGCCATTTCCTTCTCCAGTTTGTTTTACAGGTGAGGCAATTGAGGTAAATAGAGTCAAGTGACTTGCTCATAAATAGTAAAGGTTTGAGCCTCGATTTGAATTCAATTCCTGACTCAAGGCTCTACTGTAGTGAGCCACTTAGTTGTTTCTTACACACACACACACACATACACACATGTAAATATATATATATAGGGTATATTCATATAAGTATAAATATATGCTTAATACACATTTATTTATATATAAATATATGTGTATATACATATATAAATACATGTGTGTATGCATGTACATGTGTGGATATTCCATATTTTAGTTCTTTCGTATTAATAACTTGCTTTGGATATATTTGTTTGCACATTCAGTTGGAAACTCCTTAAGGTTAGGGACTGTCTTTTGCTTCTTTTTCTATCCCTAATGCTCAGCACATGCATATATTCAAACACACATATATTTATACTATATATATGTGCATGTATATATATATATTTAAAGTTTATAATGCACATTTCACTCAAAAAAAATTTAAACCTCACAGCAACACTATGAAGGATGTCTTAGGTATTATTATTCATATTTTACAGATGAGGAAGGTGAGGAACCAAGAGCTTAAGTGATTGGCTTATGGTATATAAAGAGCTTCAGAGAGGGGATTATGAACCCAGACCTTCTGAGTCCAAATTTAGAATGGTGCCCCAGTCTATCTGGTACCAGATAGCTCTGAGCAAAACCAGCCTCTTCATCCTTATTCCCTCAGCTCCAGTTGATGCTGCCACCTTCCTTCTGTGCTCGCCCCCTTTTCTATTCATTGTTCATTGTCTGCACAAGGTCCCAATCAGGCTCATGGTTCCCCATCCGCTCAATGTAGGAGAAGCTAGATATCGGATCCTTAGTGATAAATCTCAGAGGAAAGAGTCATCTCAGATCTTAGACCAGATATCGTGCCCCCTTCTGCAGCATGAAAATTGTAGGGCCAAGGAAGATTTAAAGCAGCCCGGGGAAAGTCTTGGATTTATGCATGGCCTGCTTTGGTTGACTAGGGCCAACCCTTACCTCTGCTTTTTTATATTTTTTTTATTTTATTATTATTATTATTATATATTATATTTTACTCTCTGTTCATACCATAGCTACTCTACTTCAGACTCTTACGTGGCAAGGCCTGCTGATTTCATATATCTCTCCAACATACTTCTTTCCTCTAAAACTGCCATCATTCTGGTATAGGCTCTTGTCACCTCACACCTGGACTACTGCCATAACCTGATCCTGGGTCTATGCCTTGAAGCTTTCCCCACTCCAATCCATCCTCCTTTTAGCCACTAAAGTGATTCTCCTAAAGCAGTGGCTCACAAACTTTTGTTCTCAGTATCTTTATTCTATTAAAAATTATTGTGGATCTTTCCAAAGAGTTTTTGTTTATGTGGGTTATATTTATAGATATTTATCATATTAGAAATAAAAACTATTTCTGAATTTGTAGACCCTCTGAAAGGGTTTCAGGATAGACTTCCAGGACCACACTTTGAGAGCCACTGCCCTAAAGCACACCTTCCTACTCAATAATTCTAGCAGCTCCCTATTATCCTCCAGGATCAAATACCAGATGCTCTGTCATCAAGGCCCTTCATAACCTAGCCCCCTCCTATTAGAAAGAAGAAGATCTTCTAATACCTTATTCCCCCATATATACTCTTGCATAAAGTGACACTGGCCTCCTAACTGTTCACACTCCATTTCTTAGCTCTAGGCATTCTCTCCCCTGTGCTTGGAATATTATTCCTCTGCTCTGACTACTGACCTCCCTGACTTTCTTTAAGTCCTAACTAAAATCCCATCTTCTCCTAGAAGTTTTCTCTAGCCCCTCTTAATTCCAGGGCTTAATAAGTCAAAGCTTACATAAGTCAATTATTTCTTTTTATCCTGCATATAGCTTACTTTGTCTAGATATTTTTTCATTTTGTCTTCCCCATTAAATTGTAAGTTCCTTGAGGAATCTCTTCTGCTTCTTTATATACCCAATGCTTAGTGCTATCCCTGGCACATAGTAGGCGCTTATTATTTATTGAATTGAATTGAAATTACCCCTCACCTAGACTATTACAATACGCTCCTAACTGCATTCCCTGTATCCAGCCTTTCCTTTCTCTATACACTTTACAAATTGATACTCAAATCATAAATCTGACTGTATTCTGCTCTAGAAGCTTCCATAGCTCCCTGTTGCCTCTAGGTTAAAACACAAACTACTTTTTTCAACATTTAAAGCTTTTCACAATTTAGTTCCAATAAATCATTCCTGTTTCTTATAATTCTATCTCGTATTTCTGTTCTGACTAAAGTGGCCCACTTACAATTCTACATACATGAAGTTCCTTTTTTGCCTCCCAACTTTTTCCACAAGTTGTTACTTATATTTGTAATATTTTTTCTCTCATTTCCATCTCCTAATTCCCTGCAAGATTCAGCTTAAATGCTGGCTTGTACTAGAGCCCTTTCCTAATTTTCCCAGTTCTTAGTGCCTTATCCTGGGTCCCTGTCCCACAAATGATTTGGGATCAATTTTATATATAACTCATATTTATTTATCCATATGCAGAAAAACATAAGTTCCTTTAAAGTGGAGGACTTGTGGCAGCTAGGTGGCTCAGTGGATAGAGTCCCACTCTTGAAGTCACTAGGATCTGAATTCAAATTTGGTCTCAGACACTTAACACTTCCTAGCTGTGTGACCTTGGGCAAGTCACTTAACCCCAAACTGTCTCAGCGCAAAAAAAAAAAAAAAAAGTGGAGGACTTGCTCATGTTTATCTTTATATTTCTGCTGTCAAACACAGTGCCTGGCGCATGGTAAGTGCTTAATAATTGTTCCTTGAATTGTATTCACTTAAACAATTCTTTGAAGTCAGCAGCCTTCCTGTTTTTATTTTTCATTCCTTAGTAACAGGTGCTCAATGCCCTGATGATTCCACCTCTCCTTACTGACCTTATAAAAAACCTGGTCATAGGAAAGAATGCAGAACTAATTTGTTCCAAAAGCTAAATGACTGATAAAAATTATCTTTTCCTGACCCCTGGGGATTGTTTGCACTTAAGCCTGGCTTTACACCAAAAGAATAAATCTTTGAGGAATTTCAGGCTTTAGGGAGCTCTATCAGTGGGTCTTTGCAGAAGGCCAGAAATCAGTGTCTATGACTGTCAAATATAGTCTCTTGAGCCCAGCAATGATTATTTAGTTAAGCAAATGAGAAATACCCACACTAACTTTGTTCCTTTGTCTGAACTCTCTTACAGCATTTGTAATAGTAATCAGCCTTTATACTTGTAAATGCTTTTAATTTGGTGCATGAAAATCACAGCATCTTAATGAATTGCTCAGATGAAGCAAAGCTGGCTGCAAGTTAGTTAGCTAGTGGGTTGCCATTTTCATTACCTAATGTTTTAATTCAGTTAAAATGCTTAAATGTTAATGAGGTTAATGGTCAACTTTTGGCACTGGGGTAGAATGATAATTTTGGTCAGATCAGGCCTGCCCTTCAGATCCCAGCTTATAGCTTGCTCTCTTTAAGTTGGAGTAGTGCTGATGCAGGGGTACACTGGTAAATGTTTAACACCTATCTTTAGAGGGGAAGAAATGCATGCAGGACATATTTTTGGGTTTAATCTGCATTATTGATGCAGATAAAAGGAGGCAGCTAAGTGGCACAGTGGATAGGGCGGTACAGCCCTGGAGTCAGAAGGACCTGAGTTCAAATGTGATCTCTCATATACTTATTACCTGTGTGACCCTGGACAAGCCATTTAATCCAGTTTGCTTCAGTTTCCTCATCTGTAAAATTAGCTGGAGAATAAAATGACAAGCCTCTTCGGTATCCTTGCCAAGAAAACCCCAAATTGAGGTCACAGAGTCAGACATGATGGATGAAAAACAACAACAAAAAGTCTAAACAATGAGAAAAATTATCAAATATTGTCAAGCCCTGATTTGTTACATTTGCTGTTTCCCAAGATATAAATACACTGAAAATTTAACAATAAGCTCTCCAAAGTGCTCTATTTGGAGCTTGTTTCAGTACATCCCTGGTAAAAGTTATGGATCTCATATGCATCTAGGCTAGTTGGCCATTCATTGTTTCATGGATACAAATAACACCCTTACCCCTTCGAGCCTCCTCAAAACAAGCTTTGTTCCATAGAAGTTTAATGAGAAAATCTAGATGATGTAATCAACGGAGATTTCTTGAGCAGGGATCACCTGTCAGACATTACATTAGATGCTCTGGGGGCTATTGTGGGGATTCCATTGCTTCCCTCTGTCCTTATTTCTCATCCCTCAGACAATCTGATTTTACCCCTACCACTTTCCAAGAGCATTAGTAACCTAGTAAATGTTGTCTATTTTTCCCAGACTACTTCCTACTTAAACTCTATATAGAATTTACTACAGGAAATCAGTCTTTAAAGTCTTTTTTTTAAGTCCTCTTAAAACAGTACTTTGGTTATTTAACATACTCAACTCTGGAACTTACCCATCAAGACTTCCACTATTCTGATTGTTAAGTACAGAAGTATAAATTTGCAGAGCCCATTATATGGAACTAGCCGTCATCAGTCTTGTCCCCAGACTACCAGACTTCCACAGACTATTCTTTGGAGGACTTAACCCATCTGGCTCTGGAATTCCCGCCCTGGTGTACGGAGTGTGCTGTGTGTGTGAGCACAAACTCAGCTGATGCATTCCCAGCCATCCCCAACCATACTCACACTCCACCCAAGCCATTTTCTTGGCATCTGCCCTTTAGCTACTCCCTTCAGACCTCCAGAGAACAAATCCATGCCCTGAAGGACTTAACACATTCAACTCTGGTGGTCCTTTCTTGCCATTGAATGACTGATTTGCTCATTGTCCCTGTGACCCCCTCGCAGTGTAAAACATCCCTCCTTTCCATGGCTTCTCTTACATGTGTTATTTTCCTCTAATTAGAAATGTAAGTACATTCAAAGCAGTGATTACCTTTTGTATTTATATCTCTGGCATTTGGCACATGTAATGAATGCTTTTTTCTATTGTTGAAGTCAAATAATCCCATTGTGACCCCATTTGGAGTTTTCTTGGCAAAGACACTGGGTCATTTCCTTCTCTGGCTCATTTTACAGATGAGGAAACTGAGGCAGACAGAATTAAGTGACTTGCCAGGATCACACAGCCAGTAAGGGTCTGAGGAAGATGAGTCATCTTCACTCCAAGCCCAGTACTCTGTGCACCATGGTGCCACTTAGCTGCCCCAGTAAATGCTTAGTAAATACTTTTTTATTCATTCACTCCATGACACTGCACCATCCTAGTTCTCCTTAGAACTTTCTGACTTCTCCTTTGTAATTGATAAGCTTGTTTTTTTATATTTCTCCTTTACTGGTTCTTCTTTCTCCCCCAGTGTAATTATCCCCTTAAATTCTTTCCTCTGCTCTCCTCTTTCCTTTCTTTACATCATCTCTTCTGGTTCTCTTATTTGAAAGAGGAGTTTATAGTCACAGAACATATTAGAATATCGTCTCTTCCACTAATTACATTAATTATTTTGGATAAGAATTGGAGTTTCATCTACAAAATGAAGGATTGGAATTGGTCATTCCACAGCCATGTCTATGATTTGATGAACTTGCATAGCTTCAACATCACTTCTCTACAATCTCCTAGTCCTTGTCTCTAGCCTTGATCATTGCCCCAAAGGCCAGACTGAACTCCTCTCTATCTACTGTTAGAATTCTCTATCCCACCAGCACCTTCAACTCTTTTTGTCCCAAGATGAGCTGATCATCTTCCATCCTTAGCCTGGTCTTCCTGACTTTTATTTCTGTTAATGACATTGAGGATCAGAGGTTCAAAACCGTATTAGTATAATTGATATCTTATAGCTTACTTTCTCAATGGGTGGGGAAGGGACTGAAAGGAAAGAGAATTTGGAACTCAAAAATTTTTTAAATTACAATTATCCCTTCTACATTATGAGATTTAGGGACACAGAACCCCTGAAAGCTGGAAAATCTGCATAAACATTTTGCCCCTACCTTTGTAATCAGAAAAGTTTGAATTTTTTTCTTTTTCTTTTATGAAATGTTTATAGTAGCTTATTGTAAAATATGGATTAAATATTTTGCTGCAGATTCTGTATCATCTGTGGCTTCCTCAAAACTTCCTCCAAATTCTCATTTAATTTTTTTGATGACCCTCAATACATTGAAACTACAATGGGGTAATGTGGAAGAATTAACTAAAAATAAATAAATGGGAAAAAAAATTAGTCTTTGATATCTCCTTCTCCTTTCTCACCTGTTTCAAAGCTAGTCAATTGCTGCTTTCAATAGACTTGACTCCCATAATACTTCTCTTGATTGCCTCCTCTTCTCCATTCTCACTGTCATCGCCCAACTCATGCCTTCATCAGCTCTTGATTGATGAAATTTTTTTTTGATGAGGTGGTTGGGGTTAAATGACTTGCCCAGGGTCACACAGCTAGGAGGTGTTAAGTGTCTGAGATCAGATTTGAACTCAGGTCTTCCTGACTTCAGGGCTGGTGTTCTATCCACTGCACCACCTAGCTTCCCTTGACTGATGAAATCTTTTAGTAGTTTTTAGCATTCTCCTAATGGAACTTCTTACCTCCAATCTCTCTGCCTTTTAATCTATCTTTTATGCCAACTCATTACCAGAGTTCCCTTCCTCTGATCATATGCAAAAGCTAATTATGCACTGAATATTAAGTAAGAGTCCAAGCCCCTCTGCTTGGCCTTTTAGGCCTTCCAAGATCTGGCTTTACCCTACCTTTCTAGTTTTCTTGTATTAGTAAGTTATAGGTGGTGCAGTAGATAGAGTGTCAAGCCTGGAGTCAGGAAAACCTTAGTTCAAATCTAGCCTCAGATGTGTCACCCTGGGCAAATCAATTAACTATTTACCTCAGTTTCTTCATCTGTCAAATGACCTGGAAAAGGAAATGGAAAACCATTCCTCTAACTTTGCTAAGAATACCCCAAATGAGGTCACAAAGAATCCCAGACTACTGAATAACAATCACAACATACTTCAACCAAAAGGGCCATTCCCCAAATATGCTAGGCATAGAACCATGGACTTTATCCTGTTGGCAATGGGGAACAATCAAAAATTGTTGAGGAGGAACTTAGCTTAACAAGTCTTAAAGTGTGGGGAGACGAGATTAGTCAAGGCTCACTCCCCTTCCAGAGTCACTCAATCTTAATGATTGATCGATCAGTGGTTTCCTCTTTGGATACAAATATAAGTCAGTTGGGTTAGAGTGCAAATCCCTTTTGAATCTTGGCAGCTTTTATCAATATTGTGGCCTGAGAGTATCGAATTGGTGTGGTCCAAAACAGAACCTTCTGCCAGTCTGAGATGAAAAGAGTCTCCTCCAGAGATTGCTCATTTGAGCAATGGAGTGGACAGATGGCAACAACAGGAATAATGGAGTTGTATTGGCAGCCAAACAGGCACAGTGCAAAATGAACAAATTGGCAATTGATGGAAACCTCAGAAATGCTCAGTTACATTCATGACTACTAAGCCCAGGTATCTTTATTCTTGCAGAAGTGTTCTCTTTCTTGTGCCTCTGGCATGAAAATATTATACTCTTCAATTTTGTTGGATGCGCCTCAGCCCAAGAGGGATAGAGCAGAGCTCTGGATCTGAAGTAGAATGACTTCAGTGACCTTATATGTTACTTCCTTCTCCAGCCTTAGTTTCCTCATTTGTAAAATAAGGGGATTAGATTAAATGGTTTCTAAAATGCCTTCCATCTCTAAATCCTATAATCCTAATTAATAAACAAAACCATTTATTTTATTCTGACATCTTTTCAAATGTTTCCCAGAACTCAGGTTGCAATAAAGCCAGCTTCTTTTCACCAAAGTTCCCTCATAGGATCATTGATATGGGCCTGGGAGAGATCTCAGAGGCTCTCTAATCTAATGCCTTTATTTTTCAGATGAGGAAACTGAACACAGCTAGTAACTGAGCAGAATGAGATTGAGCTCTAAGGAAAGGCACTAAAGCCCTTCTATGGCTCTTCTTTAAATCTTTTCATCTCTTGCTCTTTATTGTATCTCTCAATATTGTGAACATTTGTGTTTTGGGATATTTTGAAAAATTTTCACATGCTCACATACACATCCTTTTCCACAGTGGCTGGAGTTTTCAGACCTTGTTCTAATCTCTCAAGCTTCAGGATAACTGCTGATGGCTAGGTAAAACACAGATGAAGTCTATCAGGGTTATTGTTGTTATTGTTTGTCCTTTATTCTCAAACAGGATCATAACATGAAGGAGGAGAGACATTGTGCTAAGTAGGGTTGTTTTTTTTTTTAACAATATTGCATCATTTAAATACACACAAATATATACATGTATACATATATATTTATATTTCCATATAATATAGATCTAGATCTATCTATCTATATGAGGTGGGAGGAGTAAAGAGGAAGGAGAAGAAAGAGACAAATGGAAGGAGGAAAGACAGACACAGAGACAAAGAGAGAGAATTAATGCTTTTAAGAGGACTACAACCTAGGTTGACCAGACAAAGCAGAGATATTATACAAGAAATACCAAGAATATACCACCCACTTGCTGATGTAGTTTGACTGAGTATTAGACAGAGATTTGGGCGACCTGGGTCCCTAGCTGGGACTCTAGCACTAACGAGCTCTGTGATCCTAGGTAAATCACATTATGTCTCAGAGCTTCTGTTTTGTAATCTATAAAATGAGAGCACTGGACTAGCTCAGAGTGCTAATAGCACTCTTTTGAGCTCTAAAATTTGTGAGTCTAGTGCCCATTATTCATAAGTGCTGAGGAATTCCAAACAAGGTAGGAATGAGTGTAAGCTGCAGAAGGTAAGGGATGCTGAGCATGGTGATACACACCTATAATCCCTGTTGCTGCTTCTGGGGAGACTGAGGCTATCGGATTGTTTGAGCTCAATTCTCTAAGGTACAGCAGTAGGATTAAAGCAGATTGGGTGTCCAAACTAAATCCAGCACCATTCTGACAAGCTCTGGGAGTAAAGGATCACCAGGATGCCTAAGGTGGGGCAACAAGCTAGCTCAAATAGACAAAATAAAAAGATCAGAAATTCTCCATTCAGATCAGTAATGGGAGAGAAGAGGTAGAGGGAAAGAGAGAAAGAAGGATAGAGGACAGAGACAAGGACACTGTTAGGAATGATATTATCCCATTTCCCTTCTCCCCCTAAGTAAAGGCTATAATCTTATTCTAGTTAAAATATCAAGCTCATTTATTTTAAAATTATATTTCTATTGACATCATTTGTTTCCATATTACCTATGCTTTATTCCCAAAAAGCCATCATTTACAACAATTTTTAGGAGGAAAAAAATTAGCAGAACCAGTGAAAAGACTGGTTATTTTCAATGTTCTACACCTGTGTGTCTCCACCTCAGTAAAGGAGAGGCAGAAGAGGTGTCTTCTCATTTGCAAACCTTAAAGTGGCTGGTTCATTATTATAAATATAAGTACTAGTTATTGTTGTTTTTCTTGTTATACTTTGTAAGACCAAGCTTGAAATGCTATTACTATCTTCATGATTTTTTAACATTCAGATTTTTGGGGTAGTTCTTTCTATTTACATCATCAAATGTTTAATAATAATAGCCAACATATAGCACTTTCAAGTTTACAAAGCACTTTCCACATGCAATCCCATCTTTATGTGATTTTCACAGCATAGCTCTATAAAACAGATTATTATTCTCTCCATTTTAAGATGAGGAAACTGAGTCTAAGAGGTTTAGTGAAAGGTTTAGTAGTCAAACAAGTCCCAAAACAAGTAAATATTTGAGACCAAATTTGAATTTGTCTTCCTGACTACAGATCCAGTACTCTAGTCAGCCGTGCCTCTAAGCTGAATGTTTAATTAAAATATTCATTAACCATTTGTGGAAAATACAAAGGAAAGAATATGAATTCATTCCTGATGTATAGGCACCTAAAATTTTGGTGGAGAAACAAGGTCTTCATAACCCCCAAAAAAAGACTAGCTCTGCCATGAGTGCTGAACCAGTTTAGGCAGACAGGAGAGATGTCCCTGGTAGGGATGATTTCTCCCCAGGCCCTAATTTTCAGGTTTGGAGAAATTATGACCACAAATGTTCTTTTTTGCTCTGCTGTCTAGATTTGCTTCCATCTTCCTGACAGGTCAAACTCCTGACAGGGACATTGTTCTCTGGCTCTAAAAAATGTTTCAGTCAGCCAAGAACTTTAATGAAGCAATGTTTGGTCTCTGAGGTCTATGGAGAAGGGTAACATTGGCCCAGAGGAAATGGTAGTAGGCTCAAGAGACTTGCACCCACGTCACTAAGACCTGAGAGCTACCAGATGAAGCAGTCCTATGTGTTCTCCTCCTCTGTGACCCATAATACCTCTATCACTCATGCCTTTGCTCTCATGGTGTGTTCCTTAATTATAGCTTGTTTCTCAGTCTTGTTTTACCAACTTAATTGTAAGTTATTTGGGACCTGGGCCCCATACCTTCTCTGGTGTCCCTCATGGCACTCAGCACAGTGCTAAATAAGCACATGGTTAGCTGTCAGTAGGTGTTCACTGAATGGATGAATGAGTCATTAAATGAATGAATGAATGAATGAATACTGTTCTCTCTCCCCACTATCTCAAGACATTCAATTTTATAGGCTTAAAACTTTTCAAACATTTCCCCAAACAGACAGGAAATGATACAAGCCCCTTTAGGAGTTTCTTAATTCAATGAAATCTTTCACTGCAAAGTAGACCTGGATAGTGCCTCGATATATTTGGGTTCTATTGAAGTGGTGTAACATGTATAGAAGACAAATTCTATGATTTTTTTTCATGATTTTATTTTTAAAAGAATGTTATTGAAAGTTGGTATGTGGGTCAGAAGGTCATAAATTTAGGACTAGAAAGGGCCTTAGAAGCCATTTAGTTCAGCTCTCATATTTTATAGATGAGGATGCTGAAGGCCAGAGCAATTAAACAATTAACTGAAATGGTGGCAGCTAGGTAGAACCATAGTGCTGGGCTTGGAGTCTTCCTGAGTTCAAATCCAGCATCAGACACTTAGTAGCTTGGTGATGCTGGCCAAATCACTTAACCTTGTTTGCCTCAGTTTCTTCATCTGTAAAACAAGCTGGAGAAAGAAATAGCAAATCACTCCAGTACCTCTGCCAAGAAAACCTAAAATGGGGTCATGAAGAGTGAGACATGACCATAACAACAACAACCAAGATCATACATGTTGCAAGAGTTCCACCACTATTAGGAAGGGGAAAATATAGATATAGGTATACACATACACATTTATATCTTCCCCTTATCATTGTTATGATTGATAATTACCAAAATAAATCTTTTTTTCTTAGCACCTCTAGAATAGAGAAGTACTTAGCTGTCAT
Source organism: Myrmecobius fasciatus (assembly GCA_023553655.1). Taxonomy (NCBI): domain Eukaryota; kingdom Metazoa; phylum Chordata; class Mammalia; order Dasyuromorphia; family Myrmecobiidae; genus Myrmecobius; species Myrmecobius fasciatus. The sequence goes on along the minus strand of JAJPUD010014478.1, from coordinate 4,242 downwards.
CACAATTTCAGCCCTTTTATTCAGTTCAATTCAATGAGTATTTGTTGGGTGTCTACCATGTTCGAGGTATTGTGTTGGGTGCTAGAGCTTTCAAAGCAAAAAATGAAAATAGTTCAGGGTCTCAAAGAACATAAATTCCCACACATTTCTGCATTTTAATGGTCTGTATTCTCTTACCTCAGAGGAGGGAAGCATTTGCACGATTTTTTTCCAGTGATTCTTTTCATTGCCAGCACATTAAAGATAACCTATGCTTGGGAGGTAGATTCAAATAATTAAGGACTCATTTTTATACTACATCTTCAAGTGTACAAAGTACTTTTTTCTCAATAATGCTGAGAAGCTGGTAGTGCAGGCAGGTGATATTGCCTCCATTCTTCAGGTAAGGATGCTCATTCGGAGTGTTTGAGATGGGATTCTAAATCAAGCCAGAGCTTTTTCTCCTTGACCATGCTGCCTCTTGATTGTCACAGTTAACTCCTGTGATCCTCCCACCCACCTTTCCTTTCCCCTCTAGCATCACAGTCAACTGGATACTTCTGTCTGGTGGTCAAGGAAGTTTAAGCAATGACTGAATTCTTTTCATTTGGGAAAATTTGCTGTCATTAAGCCATGGAATCTGTCATCTTAAGGAAAGAAATAGGCCTGTCATCCTCACTTTCATTCAAAGGTGGGACAGTTTAGATTGAGAATATGAAAATTGCCCATTATTTGAGTTTAGCTAAATCTACTCAGTAGGTGGGTGGATATAAAAGCACTTTGGAAAAATAAAAAAATCTTATATAGCTATAAGAAGGCATGATGACAATTGGATTTTAGTAAATCAAATCATCTATTTTAAAGGATTTAAGAGAACTATTTGATGAAATCTGTGGTAAATCTTTTTTTAAGGCTCAAATTTCTCCTAGAAAGTGAGTAAGTATTATCTGCTTTGCTTGTGTGGTAAATTTGGATTTTTCCATGCTAGAGTTTCTTTAAAGGAGATAGCTGAGCAGTAAAGCCTATCCCAATAAGAATATCTTGACTTGAGCAAGGTAGATTATGATGCAGCATGATGTAATAGAAAGAGCAGGAAATTTGGAGCTAGGGTACATTTTAACATTTTGGCTCTGAGGCTTTCAAAATATGTAAATGTAGGTCAATTACTTAATCTCTCAGATCCTCAGGTTCCTCATCTCTAAAATGGAAACAATGCTAAATACACCTCACAGGGTTGTGGTGAGGGAAGCCCTTTGTAAATCTTGAAGGGCTATTGATATGAGTCACGATGCATCTACAAGTATTTTTCTAAAATTTATTTTTATTCTTTTAATCAAAGAAAAAGTGATCCTATTTACTGAAGTATATGAAATAATGTGACAACTTAAAGTAGTTACAAAGGATTAAATAATGATAATAATTAAAATTTCTATAAGTTTTTTTAAAGTTTATAAAGAATTTTTCTTACAGATACTCTGTGACGCAGAGTTTCCCCCATTTAACCGATGGGAAAATTGACATTCAGAGTTGCTAAATGCAAACACCCAGTAGCATTCCACAGTCAGTAAACATTTATTAAGCACCTATTGTATGCAATTGTATGTTCTAAGCACTGAGGATATAGAGAAAGGGAAGATGGTCCACACAGAATACTGACAGGATAAATTTGAGATCACTAAAAGAGTGAAGGCATTAGAACTAAGAGAGATTGGGAAAGAATTTCTGTAAAAGGTAGGATTTTAGTTGGGACTTGAAGAAACCTAGGGAAAGCCAGGAAATGGAGATTCCACCACCTGCTGTTAACTCTTGGGCCTCAGTAGCCAACTGATGAAGTGGATAAAGTGCTAGATTTGGGGTCAGGAAGGCCCTAAAATCAAATCCTTCTTCGGTCATGGATCAGCTGTGTTACTCTGGACAAGTAACTCAACTTACTCAGCTTCAGTTTCCTTATCTGTAAAATGAACTCAGTGGCTTTTAAGTTTTCCTTCTAGGTTTTAATCTACAATAGTGCAGTCTTCTAAGTCCACTCCCAGGTGTCTAATCTTTGACTTCTGCTTAGAAAAGCAAAAGAGAAAGGCAAAAGACATGTATGGTGTCCAAGAACTCTCTTCTTGGTTCAGGTGGGTGAGCACCTCTGCTACCACCATGGACTTCTGACTCAGGAAACCATTCATAGGTTCCCCACCACCATCCCCTCCTGTATGTGCTCTGAGGATGCCTCTGGATAAAGGGTAGAAAGGGGAATGGGGGAGAGGGTTGAATTCATAATGAATACTTTTTCCAATTGAGTCTGTCCTCTTAAATCTGAGCCAACCAATTCATCTTGGAGACAGCGCCCAGTAATGAAACCCATCAGCTAGGACACACTAAGGAACTCATCTATATCATCTCTAAAGGGAGATGAAGTTAAAATCGCAAAGACTTTCTATCCTATAGCCTCACTGAGGTGACCATTAACTTAAAAAACAAGGAATTAAATTAATGTTCAATCTAAAAGAAAAAAAAACTTTGAAGCAAGTATTTTAGTACTTGTCAGTGGCTTTATAACTCATCAGTGCCCTTCATTGATGTATATCAAATTTGTCCACATCGTCTCATCTTTTGTAATTATTTTCTTTGTTCTTTCATAGGTTCTTTATATGGGATCTATCCAAGGATAGATCTTTTTTGTATTTTCTTGGTTTTAGTGTAGCATTAGGGCCATCCATTTCTTTATACCTCATTTTTGCTACATGACTAGCTAAACTCCTTTTCTAATTATATATTTCATAAATAAATCTCGTGTCATTCCTTACATGTAAGTCTTTGCTGAAAATAGACTATAACACTACCAAAAAAAACCTTTCCATATACTTTTGGTTCACCACACATTTGATTCCTTGGAGATATTTCAAGAATTGAAAGCATTCAACATAACCAAGAGCAAATTTGTGTTAAGAAGATAGATTTGGGAGAGGATAATAATTTCACAGGGTCATTATGAAGGAAGGAAGAACTTTGTAAAGCTTAAAATGCTTTAGTAAATTTGAAGATGGAATGGTTAAAAATCAATACTTAGTCTCTTAAAGGAATTCTCTGTTCTCTTTGTCTTAATTCAGTTCTGGGTCCACTTCATTGCCAATTCATAGTAAATATTCTCCCCCCCCCCCAGATATAAGCATTGATGTCCTCAATAAGTAGACTAATAATTAGTTGTATAATTGGGACAATAGGTGTATTTTTGTCGATTTAACTTTTTTCTTTAAAGATTGTTTCTCTGATTTCTTTTGAATAGCTATAGATTTAATTTTGACGCAAAAACATCTTGGTATTCTTATGAAAAATAGTTTTGATCTTGTAGAATCCTTGAAAAGGCCTCAGAAACCTCCCAAAGGTCTCTGACTATACTTTTGAGAACCGCTAGCTTAGACAAACAACTAAAGATATGCCTTTGAGTTCTTCAGATGAAGTGAAGATAGCTAACAACAGGATCAGAATTCAAAACCACCTCAAACAACAAAAATCATGGACAAAATTTAGTAAGATCAAACTTAGTTGGGATTAATATGAATGTTCAGAAAAAAAACATTTGATGTGAAGGAGATCAGGGAGGATTTCATGGTGAGAAATTCAATGCAATTCCATGGAATGGAGTGGCAGACAAGAAAGTGAATGTTGGCTTGGGCTACATTAGGAGAAATATAATGTTTGGAATGAAGGAAATGATATAGACATTTTAGGAAGAACTTAGACAACATTCAACTTGTGGAGAGGAAGACGACCAGATCAGTGAGATCCTTTCAAACCAAGTCATATGATGATCATTTGAAGAAAAGTATGATGTTTAGTTTGGAGAAGAGAAGATTTGGGGGAAATTGATGAGAAGATTGAGTAATTGAAGCTTTATCATATGGAAAAGAAATCAAGTTTGTTTGGCTTGATTATATTTATTCCACTTTGCTGCCAGAATAAGAGAGACTTAGAACTTTTAAAACTGTCTAGAAGTGGAATGGGTTACTTCAGGAAGAGTGGATTTCCCCCACTAGAGGTTTTCAAGTGGAGATGAAGTGACTACTTGGAGGCAACTTAAATAGGATTCTTGTTTAGGGACAGATTGGATTAAATGGCCTCTAAAGACCTTTTCAATTATAAAATTCTATCAGTCTATATATCAATGTTGTGGTTGACATGTTTATTGTAGTCTGTGGAGCTGAAAAAAATTGATTAAAACTTTTTCTATTATATCTCTTGAAACAGTGACTCATCCCTTTTTCTTTTTTTTTT
>JAJPUD010014477.1:0-32261 GCA_023553655.1 Myrmecobius fasciatus | reverse complement strand
ATTGTTCCAGGTTGCCATTTTTCTGGAGTTAAGTCTGAGAATGTATAGGACTTGCTGTTGTTGAATATTACTTCTATTTCCTTTGTAAATTAAATTGCTGATATAGTTTTGACAGTTCTGATCAAATATAACACCACCATCCCCACTAAGAATTCACAGACCTTTAGGATCTATTTAGCCAACTAACCTGGTGTGTTTATTCAGGTTTATTAAGGTCAGAGAGAAATGACAAAGTATAATAATCTGATTGGCAAGTTTGAGCTCATAAGAATCTCCCTGGGACCCAAGAGTGTTTCTCAGATTGAAGTAATATTTGATATTGATGCAAATGGCATCCTCAGTGCTTCTGTTATGGATGAGAGACAGAGAGACAAGATGTCTTCCAAGAATTCTCTTGAATCTTATGTTTTTAAAATGAAGGCTACCATAGAGGATGAAAAATAGTAAGGCAAAATTGGTGATGAAGACAAATAGAGGATCCTTGATAAATGTAATTAATTAATCAACTGGCTGTATAAGAACCAGATTATGAAAAGGAAGAATTTGAGCATCATCAGAAATAATTGCAGGTCTCCAACCCTATCATTACTAAGTTGTACCAGAATGCAGGGGGCATGTCAGAAAGTATGCCTGGTGGGTTCCCAGGGTTTCCAGGTTGTGACAACTGGAAGTGCTTCTTCTGGACCCATTATTGACAAAGTCAATTAAAGACACCAGAAGAAAAAGCATTTCATCCAGTTTCCCCAAATCTGAAGGACTCAAATTTGTAGTCAAGGAAGTAGCAGTTTAAAATAATATTTAAACTACTATGTACATTTAGGCATTTTGAATACTTAAATATGTTCAGAGTGATAAAAATGAACAACATTGCATTTTATCAATACTATAAACAAGTAGAAATGCAATTCTTGTCCTGAAGAATAAAATCTATTTAAAATTTGCACCATAAAACAAAGCAAAATAAAATCTCTCTTTGAGCTCCTAGAAAACATGGTCCATTCAAGGGTTCTTAACTTTTTTGTGTGTCATAAATCCCTTGAGCAGTCTGATGAATAACATTTTTAAATATATAAAATAAAATATAAAGAATTATAACACTAATGGCTAACAGTCATAATAAGTAACATAGGTATAAGGACTGGATCTGTGATTTCATTGCTTTGGGGAACTCCTGGTTGAAGAAACTCTTTTGATTAATGCAGGTTGATATGACCCCTGAAACTTAAGTTTCATAAAACTACCCAGAGCACTGAAAAAACTAGGTAACTCAGTCAGGGTCAGATATCTGATATGTATCAGAAGTGGGCTTAAATTTAAGACTACTGAGACCAGTTATTTATCCTCTATTCCATACTCACCTGAGGACCTCAAAGTGTTCTCCTACTTCAACCCATATCATATGGGTCTGCTGAATCTCTGGTTTAAGCTCATAGATCATTTTGCCTACACCAAGTGTACTTGATAAAGTACATTTTTTGTAAGTGATTATGAATCCACCATAGATAGGATCCTCAGTACTTGGGGTCTAGTAATGAAGCAGAATTGGGTTAGTGATATAAGGTAAGTAAGCATATCTTTAGGGTCACTCTATCTTGATGAAGTGGTATGAATAGGCCAGACATAATATGTCCCTAACTATATTGCTTTTATTCTCCTTATCTCCATTGTTCATCTAGTTTCCAGTGAACGAACTAGAGTGCTATAAGGCTTCCTTTGATTGGTTACTGGACTCAATGTGTTACATCTTGATGGATTAAAGAGAGCAGTATCTATCTGAGTGAAATCAGTTCTGAGTGGGTACAGTCTAGCCCTCCAAAAACTTATCTACCAAAAGACTTTCAATATTAAGTCATAGCTTAGTATCTAGAAAGAATATTCTCTTATGGTGCCTTTCACTTGATGGAGTAGCAAATAGGACAGTTGGCCCACTTGGGCTTGAATAGAAGTCTCATACCTCTTAATTCCTGGTGAAACTCTTCAGAGTTGTCTATTAGACTTAAACGGATTCTTAACTTTTTATGTGTCATGAATTCCTATAATCAAACCTATATCTTTTTTCTCAAAATGATGTCTCTAAATTTGCAAAATAAAATGCACAGGGGGCAGCTAGGTGGCGCAGTCGTTAGAGCACCAGCCCTGAAGTCAGGAGGACCTGAGTTCAAATCTGGTCTCAGACACTTCCTAGCTGTGTGACCCTGGGCAAGTCACTTAACCCCAATTGCCTCAGCAAAAAGCAAAATAAATAAATAAAATAAAATGCACAGGATTGTAATTAATTGTAATTAATAGAAATGGATGATAATAACAAGTAATATTTATTTCTGGTTGTAAAGCTACTTTAATATTGATATTACCATTCTATTTTATCTTCACAACAACACTTGTAATTAGGCACTATTTTTAATCCCCATTTTAAAGATGAGGAAACTGAGGGAGGTGGAAGTTGTGATTTATCGAGAGTGACACAACCCATTAATATTTAAGTCTAGATTTGCACTCAGGTCTCCCTTACTCCACATCCAGCATTCTGTCTGCTGTATTGTCTAGCTAGGAAACCACTTATATTGGAATATAGTTATCAAAATGTTTTCTAAAATCAAGTTAACAAATTCTAGGTTAAAGCATCTAGATGGCTCACAGCATAGATTGCCAGGCCTAGAGTCAAATCTGGTCTCATGAACTTACTAGCTATGTGACCCTGGACAAATCACTTAACTGTTTGCCTCAGTTTCTCATGTGTAAAAATAAGCTAGAGAAGGAAATGGCAAACAACTCCAGCATCTTTGCCAAGAAAACTCCAAATAAGGTTATGAAGTGTCAGATCTTACTGAAATAACTAGTCAGCCCTACCATTACATTTCCTGGCAATGTGTTGGAGTCGGACAGATATGTCATACCTTGTCTATTTTATAGCTAACAAATGTCAATAATTAGGGAAAGCCATGAATAAGAATTATCTTATTCTATGGCAGAAAGAATTGAGATGCAAATTTAAAAAGACTATGATACAATTAGAAAGCCGGACTAGGGAAATTAGTTGAATGACTGTTGGATGTCAAGATCATAGGATCAAAAGTAGTTTTATCTGGAAAGAGACTTAGAGGCTATCTATTCCAAATATCTCATTTTATAGATTAGGGTCATTAAGTAATGAGTTCAGGTAACACAGATAGCAAGCATCAAAGTAAAGATTTGAATTCATATCTTCTGACTCTAGGTACTTTTCCTTAGACTACACTGTCACCTGGCCACAAGTTTGAAAGTGGAGCTTGGGAGTGAACAGAGGATAAGCTCTTTGGGAGGGACTTTTTCCTTGTTGTTTTCTCTGAACCATAAATTCACAGGGTAGAGGAAGAAATGAGCAGCCCAGCTCAGAAATAAGATCAAATGGAAACAATGTGTTTCTTTGCCTGGTAGCTGGGTGGCACAGAGGATACAGTAATGGTCCTGGAGTCAGAAAGAGATCTGAATTCAAATAGGACCTCAGACATTATTAGCTGTGTGACTCTGAGCAAGTCACTTAACCATGTTTACCTCAGTTTCCTCATCTGTAAAATGAGCCAGGGAAGAAAGTGGCAAACCATTCTAGTATCTTTGCCAAGAAAACCCCAAATAAAGTCACAAAGAGTCAAGGATGACTGAAAATGATTGAACAACTCATGTAATAAGACTCAACGGCACATTCTTTTGGTTAATGTGTTTATGGGTACTGGTGGGGCAGGGAATGAGGAGGTGAAAAGAGTTTGGTGGGGAAGTTACTGTGTTTCTTATACTGCTGAGCAGAGTGTACTGAGTACAAGATTCAGAGACAAAAGACCTGACTCTCAATCTACCTCTCACTCACTATGAGACCTTAGGTAAATCGTTTAAACTTTTTGGCCCTTTGGGAAATGCTGTATTTGTATTATATAATCTCTAAGATCCTTTCCAAACTTTAAATCTTGACACTAAAAAGTGCAATTTTAGGTTTCACTTAGATTTTTAAAGAAATATGATTTGGAGTGTGTTGTGTGTATGTGAAATGTCATACTAATTTGTACCAATAAGATATTTTACAACAATTACTAAATATAAGAGAAAACACATCAAATTTAGAACATTGGAAATATTTGGTAATACCTAATTTTAGTTGTGGATATGCAAGTTATGAATATTTAATAATATTAATATTAATCTATGTATGTATCTGTTACATTAGGGTTTGCAAAAGATTTTACAAATATCATCTCATTTTATTGTTATACTAACCCTGGGACATAGTTGCTATTAATATCCCAACTTACAAATGAGGAAACTGAGGCATGACTTGCCCAGGGTCACACAATTAATTATGTCTGAGGCAGGATCTGAATTCAAGTCTTCCTGACTCCATGTTCAGATTTCTATTCCTTGCATCATGTTGCTGCCTATTAAATTCAATTGCTTGAAGAAGAAATTTCACTTAGCTTGATCTTCTATGGACAAATTTTACTGCAAAAATAATGTTGTAGACAAAGAATGAAAGCTGTATAGTTATAACTTTCATTTTGATACTTTATTACCCATCATACAAACATTAGATCAGAGACATCACATCACAGAGAGTATATAACATTCCATTTCCTGAAAGACTATTGTCTCATGCTGAGACTTGGGTTTTTTACTCCTAAGAACATACTTTTCTATAGGAAGAAAAAAGATAGTCAGAGGCATATCTCTTCATTCTCAGAACTAGATTACAAGTTACATACAATGGGAAAAAGAGGCTATGACTAGTCCGGCAGAATTCATGCAAATTTTTCTAAACATTTAGGAATCTTCAAGGCTTAACTTTAAAATTCATTTTTAATGGGGATTACAGGGTCCCAAGTCTCCCTGTACCCACTATGATATATGTTTATACAGACTCAGTTAGTTAAGGGACTTGTAAAAAATGCACATTAAATATTTATATGTATATACATATATTGTGTGTATATATACATATACATATATCATGTATAAGAATATATAATACATTGATAATGTATCTCCTCTTTGAAAATTAAAACATAAAATTACCTCTTGTATCATGCCATACTTAGAATAAATAGTAAAATATTTATTTTTAAGAGAATAAATACAATTCACAATGTTTGGGAAATAATCACAGTTGATTTAGGTTTATGCATGTAAGCAAACTTATTTCATATTCTTCTGTATTGAACAGTTTCTCAAGAAAGCAAATGTATAGCTATACCTCCAATTTTTCTTTTCTTCCAATTATGAAACTTTTATTCTAACAAAGGATAAAGCTTACTTATTTCCATATCATTATAAGTTTGACAAACATTTTTAAAATGATTAGTATATGTAAGGATTTGAGAGGTTTTTTTTGCTACATGCTGTGTACTATGCTAAAAATCTTTTTCTATTGTCATGCCTTTATTTTTGTTTTCTTCTTTGACTGGAATGTTCTTCCCTCCCTCATTTACATATTTTAATCTTTTCAATCCTTCAGTGAATCATAAAGTACCTACTGTATGTCAGGTACTAGAGACACAAAGGCAAAAATATAAAAGTGCCTATACTCAAGGAATGTATATTCTTTCAGTCCTACTATAAAATACTACCTTTTCTATGAAACCATCCCTGGCCATGCTATTACATCCAGTGATTTAACATCTAATTATCTCTGGTTATGCCCTGGACCACACAGATGAATACCCAATAGCTTGACTGCCTTGTATCAATATTATTTCATGTAGATTAGACTACTCTCTCTCACTACTCAGTAAAATTCTTGAGGGCTTGAATGGTATTTTATTTTTTGATGGCTATTAATTTGTTTCTTTTCATCCTCTTAGTTTTAGTATTTTTTTTGCCATTCTTGCATAATACTGAAAAATCTTTAGCAGTTTACATATTGCACCACACTGTAAAAATGTAAGTTCCTTGAAGATAGACAGTTTCCCTTTTTTGTCTGTTTTCTCAATATTTAGTACTGTACTTTGAACTGATTGTATTAAATCCTAAGTAAATGTAGTATTCTCCACTTCCCTTACAGTATTAATTACAGAGTTTAATTCATACATACAGGTAAATTGTATCCAAACAAACAAAAACCCGTTCATAGTGGTTCCATTTATTGGGAAGTATTTTAATGTTGCCTGAGCAATGACAAGTGCTTCTCAGTCACTACAATATGATCTTGGTGGCCTATGGGGAAGCTTATTTTTTTTAAGGCAATCTCACTATACCACACTACAAAAATGTTTTAATTTGAGGCCCCAAGAATTACAATTGCAGCTATTAATTCCACAGCAGAATTAACACCTTGAAAGCATGATAGACTCAGATCTTAGTTCCAATGGGGAGCTGTAGCATCTCTGTGAAATCTCTAGGTCTTTGCATTTTATATTTTCAGATGTAATTATAAAAATCTGAATTGAGTCCAATATCATGAGTACTTTCCCCAAGAAGACAAATAGGCAACACAGACTTATGTACAATTATTAATAAATACATAATTTCTAAATATATCATGGAAATATCTAAATAGGTTATACACTTCATCAGGTTAAGCTAGCATAACTCAATGGAGCTAATAGCTTCAGGCACAATAATACTCATTGATATTCAATGTAGGCACATGAAATTTGCTAAGGGATTACTAGAGATTACACTAAGAAGACAAAATATAAAGAATACAACTGGGCCATAGCCCTTTCCATTTTGTCTTGTATAAAGTCAATCAGTGAATAATATCCACTCAAATGTCAATGGAAACTTCAATGCATAAATTGCTACAATATAGTAAGAGAGCTTAGCAATGTTGCAAAAGAGCTTATGTAATTAATTGTTCATAACTGTTATCATATAACATAGTTCTTAACTCTCATTTTTAGAGTCTGAAAAATACCAGTTACATCTTTAGGTAAATAAATATCTTACCCAAATTCACAAAAGCTGGGAAGTGGAGGAAGGAAAAATTCAAAGACACAAATCTAAAGGACATAAAATCAAGCTTAGAAAAACTAACAAACTCTGATGGCTAAATGTTCTCTTGGAGAGGGGAGGAAATATTAGGCCACAGGAAAAAAAATCAGGAATATCCAAAGCAATATAGTTATGTTTGAAATCAGAGGACCTAAGCCCTAATCCTGGTTGACTCTTTACTGCCTGTTTGATCTTGCTAAAGTATATCACATGGATCTTATTTTCCTTATCAATAAATATTGTAGTTCTGCTATATGACCTCTAAAGTTCTCAGATGACATAGACCTGGAGTCAGACAGTCTCGGTTCAAATTTGACTTTCAATATTTACTTGTTTTCTGACTCTGGAAAGACCTTTAACCTCTCAACCTCAGTTTCTTTATAAAATGAGGGGATTGCATTCTAAGGACTCTTCTTACAATCCTACAAGACCTCTAGCTCTAATTTTAGGAACCCAGGACCAAATAATATTTGCTTTTGTATACTTGCAACAAAGGATAAAGAATGCTTTAATATGACCAGGAGAGATTTCATAATTTTTGATTGCTTTCTAATAATCAAACAATTCTTATGCTTTTTATCTCAATATATGCAAGTGAATATAATTTTAAAAAGAATGCTCAAGGATTATTATCATCTAATATGTGCATATAATAAAGATATTGGCTATGCAATCAAACCTAAAAATAGAGTATTTACAATTACTACAAATTACATTTTAATATGTAATTAAGGACTTTTATATTGGGAATTTTCCAACCATTTCCTTTTTCAATTTTGAGAATGAAATGAAATAATTGAAAGAATCTTTCTCAGGTAATGGCATATTTAAATGTTTTCATAAGTTGTTCTGTATCTCCAAGGAAACAAGAAAGCACTAATGAAAATTTTCTTCAGGATCTGTATTTTCTATACATAGCAATGTACTTTTACAAAGCATTTTAGATTTTACAAAATGTTACAAAAATTTACAAAACTTAGGTGGTAGGGCATTTTTATTGTCCCCACTTTATAGATGAGTCAACAGAACACCAAAGGGGAAATGATTTGCCCATGATCACATAGATTAGAATTGGTCATATTCCCACCATTTTGACTGATATATATATATATGTATATATATATATGTATACATATATACACATACATATATATGTATATACATATACATATATATGTATGTGTGTGTGCAGATATATACATTTATATGTATAAATACAACTCTACTGCAAAAAGCACAACTCCATTGAGCTGGCCACAATGTTCAAATGCCAAATGTACATTTGCCATAAAGAGTATTTTGTGGGGAGCTCACAAGGTGATCAGAAAAAGCAATACAAGGACACTTTCAAGGTTTCTCTTAACTTAAGAATTGATTGTATGACATGGGAGACACTGGCACAAGACTACCCAGCATGACATGCTCTCAACAGAGAGAGTGCTGAATTGAATTAGATCAGTAGACATGCAAGATGTGCAATGTTAGAGAATCCATCCCAAATGATCATAGAAACTATTTGTGTCTGACCTGAAGCAGAGAATTTCATGTTCATATTGGTCTGATCAGGTACAGTCTGACACACTAATTTGACTCTAACATAGTGAAGTTATTTTAGTCCTCTTCAAGAATAAATAACAACCATATATACATACACATATTTTTTCTCTGACTTTATTATCTGGATATTTGATTGAAATCCCTACTGCCTTGAATACTGTAGTGTCTTAGCTAAAGTCTCAAAATCTAGCTATCTTAAAATTTGGATATTTCCCATTCATCTTAAGGACTGGAAAGTTTTTTTTCTTTCTCTTGGTGGATAGGGAGTAGAGGTGGTAGACTTGTGAGAGATTATGTTCCTCACATGTGTCCATAGTAGTAATGTCAAACAGCCTTCTTTAGACTTTGCCTAATTCAAGTTCAAACACAAGACAGCACATGCCCAGTGACACCTGGAAACAAAGAGGAGCAAGAGTGCAAGATGGCTCTGGCCCTTCATTTTTCATTTGACCATATATTCAATTTTTTATTATTCACAAAAATCTTTAATGATTTGGTGCTGTGAGATGACAAATATTTAAAATGTATCATTTGTTACTGGCTAAACACCATGTCTATAGGACATTGTTTGGGAACATTTAATTTTGTAATGACATTTGCTTTAGAGTTGAAATGCTCTGAGCCCTGTTCTTTTGAATTCCCCTTTTTGTCCAGAGCTGAGAGATAATTACCTAATAACATCTTGGAGAAAGCTAAAAATGAATAGAACTGAACTCATATATTAGATCGAAGTGAATCAAATGAAAGGTTTTTTTTAATGTAAAATGAAATATACATTTACCCATTTGTTACTTTATAGGATCATTTTGCTAAGCCAAGGATACTTAAAAAAACAACAACCTAATTTTATCATAGGATCTTAGAAGTTTTCACTACAAATTCTGAATACTTATTTAATAAAAGGGTGATGTTTCCATAGCTTTTTAATTCTGTTTCAACTAGAGAATTAAATATCACAGGCTCAGAGCTAGAAGGAACTTAAGACATTAAATCCAACTCTTTCATTTTAAAAGTGAGGAAACTGAGGTCTAGGGGTAGTAGTGAAATAATTTATCAAAAATCACAAAAGAAGTAAGAGGTAGAGCTGGAATTTGAATGTAGTTTGTCTGACTCACAAGGTAGTAAGGATTATTTTCACTGTAATATGCTATCTCAAATATTTAGTGAATGGCCTAATGAAAAACCTGATGTCACTCTGCTTTTTTGTTTCTCTCTCCTTTTTAAGCAATTGTCTATTTCTCAAAAGCAAGTTTTAGAAAGGACTTCCAGAGGCAAAATCATCATAAAGAAAGATTTAAAACTAAAAGCAGTACATAGATTTGAATCCATAATAAAGAAGAGACATTGAGATTCTAGAATTAACCTCAGAACCTGTCCAGAAAGACAGGCTGGAGAGGACATTTGCCAGACAATACGGTACCTTTAGTGCTCGGCATCTCTTAAATTTGTCATCAAAAATGGCGTGGAAGGGTCTTGCATTTAAGACTTCCTTGCTGAATACTTAACTTACTCACAAAGAATCAGATCTGAAGATCTGGTTGATGATGAGTCAGTGAATACAAATATACAATTTCTACCAAATGGCTGAGCAAGGGATTAACATGAATGCATTTAAGGCAGGGTTTTGACAAAATATTCTGACATATTCACATTCAAACATGCTTAATGGTTCTTGAGAAGAATAAGCCATATATTGAACATATCTTACTAAAGATATTAAAGAGTCTGCCTAAACTCTGAGGAAGTATAGAGTCTACAGAAATTGTACAATTTCTAAAAATTTCTTGTTTAATAAAATATCTCTGATCTCTAGAGAAAAGTTGAATCTAAGAATAATGAAAAGAATATTCAACAAAAAAGATTATTGAAAATAATTTTAAATTCAGACTCTAGACTATTTTGTGGGGTAGCCCATTTTGGAAGCTGAATTTTGGCCAGACTGAAGTTTACTAAGTTTTTACAAATGAGTTAGACTTTGAAGTGGGCTTTTTTTTTTTTGACATGATTCAGTAGTGTATTCCTAAGGATATCCCAAAAATTTTTCCTTAAAAATATTTCTTATATTCTATCCAGTCACTATTTATGAAAAGCTTAAATAATTGGAAGAAACTGACTTTAGCTTCAAAAAATAAATCTCAGTAATTATACTTAAAATTTTGGAAATAATTGAGATGTCTTTTATATTAAAGTCTAATTACAATCCATTAGCAAGCAGAAATCTAAATGTTTCAAGTAGACATTGAGAATATTAAGGAAACTTATATTTTTAATTAATATTTTAAATGAATCTACTGAAAAGTACTTAAAGCATTAAAGTCATTTGCATGCATAATGTAGTCTTTTGGAGAAGTAAGGAGGCTAAAACTCATAGATGCTGTACTCAGTTATTGAGTTCTAAAAAATAAGGTGAATTGATTCAACTAATTTAAAGAGGCATTTTTTTTTCTGATTGGCTATAACTAGAGTATTTCTATGATCAGCTTCATTTTTTTCTGGATGATAATTCTATTAAGGAAAAGATCTGAATTCCTCTCCTGGACAATTGATAGATGACAAAGTCAAGGGAGTCAAAAGAACCTAGAGAAAATCTTTCTTTGGTTCACTTTACATATAATCAACAAAATGGCAGTTTTTTCTCTCCTTTTATAATGGTCCAAAAGCCTCCTCTACTTTGTGGTCCATCATGTCTCATACTGTGACTCAAGTTCAGCTAAATGTTACCTCAGAAGACAAACATGTATCATCAAAAGTCACTTTGGTAGTGGCCAGATAAGTGTCTGAGACTGTGATATCTTCAAGTTCTGTGTTGAAATGGCTAGACTCCTTGATGACACTGTAGTTCAGGGCCACACTGTAGTTGACTGGTTTCTCTGAAGGCTTCTTTTTGCAGTTGCAGAGTTTCTTGAAGGCAGCGCGAAATTTCTGGGACATGAGGTTGTAAATTACTGGATTGATGGCGCTGTTGAGATAAATGCAAATTCTGCAGAACAACAAGAACCAATTTTCTTGGAAAGGGCTGGATAGGAATGAGTTGACCACAACCAGGGTCCTGTATGGCATCCATAAAAGGGCGAATAGAATCACAACCACTGCCAGCATCTTGGTAACCTATTGGGGATAATAAAGAAATAAAATGAAAACTGATGGGAAATAAACTCTCAGTATTTCCAGAAAAGTAACTTTTTAGGAATCAGAATAGTTGGATTATAGTCCTACCTCAGTTACTATCAATGTGATTTCAAATAAGTTACCTAATTCTTTAGTTTTCAGTTTTGTCACCATTAAAATGGGTTAAATAATACCTACCTCAGTAGATTTCTGTGAAAATTAAGAGATAATATGCACAAGACCTTTGAAAAATGTAACATAGAAATATAAAATATTGTGTTGTTAAAGTCTGTGCTCGGATATTTCCCATTTCTCTACCATCTCATCTGTTTTAGGAGAATAGTCACAAGCTGAGGACACGCATGCCTTAAGAACAACTAAAGATGCAGTCTCACCTTGGGGATGGTTAATTAGTACAGGTAAGCTAACAGCCTTAGGAGACTGGAATAAAAATATGGGGAGTCTGAAAACTAGAATAGGTTAATGCCTCAACTGCAATACCTCGGAAAATTATTACTGAAAGTTTGGTTAGTTTATATCTTTAAAAAAAGAAGCAGAGATAACTTAGAGTCTGCATACCTTCATCAAAAACTGGGTATTTCTGACTAACCCAATTTCCTTTTTTTAGATGGACCTACTAGACTGACAAATTGAGGAAATGCTGTTGATGTAGACTACATTTAAAACTTTTTTTTGACAAGTTCTTCTATGGCATTCTTGTAGGGCAATGGACTACACTAGTGTCTCCAAAGTAGGTGATCTAGTTATTAATTATTTAATGGAAGATAGCTCATCTTCTCTATATAGTTTTAGTGAGATTTATTTCCAAAATTATCTACTTATACTAATATGTCAACATTCTCTGCCCTCTCCCTCTTCTGTGCAAGATTCTATCTTCACCACTTCTGACCTGGTCCTCAGGGCTCTTATAACCTGTCCAAAGCAGTGGCTATGATAGTTTCATTGTGAAATTCTCTTAACACTAGCACCCCTTAGATGGAGCATAGTGACTGGTGAGTAAGAATTCCACCTTTCCCTTACTCATTTTAAATGCCACTTTATAAGAATAGACATGGATGGATTGTGATGTGCATCATGGATTATCTTTGCATTATGTTATATACATTATCTTTTTCCTCAAACTCAAAGATCTTCCAAATTTCCTTATTGAAGCCACAACTTTCTTCCATACACTCATTTACACAGACTCAAATTATTGTTTTCTCTGTCTCCTTCATTACACACATCCAATAAATTGATGAAACTTCCTTTTTTATTCTAGTGAAGCTCTAGTTCTGCATCTCACCACTTTTCACCTAGTCTATCACAATAGCCTCTTAATTGGTGTGCTTGCCTAAAATCTTTCCTCTTTCCAAACTTTTTCATCTGTTTGGATGCTGCCAAAACGTGATTTTCCTAAAATGCAGCTCTGATCACATAATCCTCTACTCAATAAACTCACGATTAACCTTCCAGATTAAATATAATTTCATATTTATCTCATCCTTTAAAAATGTCTATTTTTAAGTTTAATGATATTCCTAATTATGAATATGATTGTACATAAAAGCATCTGGGTAGTATAGGAAATAGAATAGTGGCCTTGGAGTTAGGAAAAGACTCATTTCAAATTCTGCTTCACATTCTAAATGTGTGACTTAGGCACTTAATTTCAGTGACAGTTTCTTCATCTGTAAAATGAGAGTTACAAAATAATAACAAATAATAATAACTAACATTTATAAACTGTTTTAAGGTTTATAAATTGCTTTCTATACATTAACTGATGTGATTCTCATAATAATTCTATGAAGTAGGTGCTGTTATTCACCTCCATTTTACAGAAGAGGAAATTGAGGTACAGAGAGATTGACTTGCCTAAAGTCACACAGCTAATATCTAAAATAAATTTAGGGCTTCCCAACTATGTATTCTGTCTATTGTACTACCTACTTGCTACTAATAGCACTTTTCTCATAGGGTTGTAATGAGACGATAATGAGATGATATTCCAAAATACTTTGCAAACTTTAATGTGCTATATAAACATTAGCTATTAATAATGTTAATTTTTCATAAATAACTAAGCACACATATTGGGCATAAGTGTTCAATTTTTAAAAATTGTGGTACATAATTAAAAAGAGTTTAGAGACTATTGTTTAAACAGTATAGCAGTAGTTTTAGAAATTGTCATTTCTAACATAGTCAGTTATTAATTGTTGGATATCAGTTAGTAAGTTGATTTCTAGTAGTGTCATAAGGATCTGTGTTTGAACCTGATTTGTTTTTTAAACAATGTCTCAGATAAAGGCATAGATAGCATTTCCATAGCCTTTAAAATTTTATTCTTCAAATGGTAGGGATATACACTTTATGACAAATAATGCAAAGAGACAATACTAGAATATAAAAGTGGAAGGGACTTCTCTAGTCCAATTCCCTTCTTTCAAAGTAATGTTTCAAAACTCTTGAGCCTTTGAGAACTGCAGGGCTACTGCAAAGATACCATAAATCATAGATACACCAAGCATTTGTTACTTTGATCTGTATTTAACTCCAACAAAATATGATCTGATTTATTATAATAAATAAGCAAACTTTCCATAGACTGAATAAGCAGAATACCTCAGACATATATGTATTACTATTTTTCAAATGTAAGTATTTATTATAGCAATGGATAAAATACAATTTCATATAAAAATTTCTGGATTTATAGTAGCTTTTTACCACTAAGTAGTTTCTTAGTCAATTACAGTTAGATAGCTGCAGAACCCATGGAAATTCTTTTTTTTTTTTTTTACTTTAAGAGTCTAAGTGAAAGTTTTTAAAGGTTGGCTGAAACTAAGACAGGGCATATTTGTAGGCAACAGTAGATTGACACTATTAATTGATTCTCCAAGGACATTGGATTAGAAAGAACCCATCTGCCAGTGCCTACTATGTGTAGATCAATATGTAAGAATGGAAGGAGATAAAAAATTCAGGTAAGACACAGGCCCTTTCCTCTAGTAGTTTATTGTCTATTAAGGAAAATGATGAATACACAAATATTAATAAAATTATGAAAAGTAATAAAAAGTTTGGTTCTGTGCCCACCGGGGTTCCCTTCCGTCCACTATAAGTGTGTTGGTTCTGGGTTCCTTCCTTCCAAGTAACATGAATAAAACTGAAAAATATTTCAAGCAGCTAGATAGTGGAGGATATTTGAATACCAAGTACAGTTCTTTAAACTTTACTTGGTAGATAGTAAAAATCCATTAAAGAAACAAGCTGAAAGATAAAAATGGTAAATGAAGTGAGGATGTAGAAAGAGTCATATTAATGAACCTTTAATGGATCTATGAATTGGCCCAATTATTCTATAAAAGTATTTAGAATTATCTTAGAAAAGTCACTAGAGTGTATATTTTCTTTGATATGACAATCCTTCTGTTATCTCTTCCGTCAAGGAGCTCAAAGCAGAGAGTCCTCACAGATACACAGATACACATACACACACACACAAACGTATGTGTGTACACACACACACATATATATATACATATATATATAGAGAGAGAAATGTGCATATAGAGATAATATATACACATAAAATGTATACATACAGAGGTTATATAAATTATATACACACATATATATGTTGTGTACATATACATTTTAGTGTGTGTGTATATAAAAATAACACTTGTGGTTTAAAAAAAAAGCTGAAAACAATGGGATTCCCTTTGGGCAACAACTGAACAAATTGTGGTAAAATGTCATGGAATATGATTGTATTATTAGGAATAATGAATTTGAAGAATTAAGGCTTAAGAACAGGCCAAGAATTGAGTTTCTAACCCTGCCTGAGCCAGAAATATGGCTAGTCAATTTTTTCCCATGTGCATAAAATTACAAGAGCTAACCAAAGGCACAGGACTGACAAGTTTTTTTTTTTTTAATGAGAAGTAAAACTAGATAGTGAACAACAAAATAACAATGTAGCATAAAGAATCAAGCTCAGAAATGGGTACTAGTCAAACCTAAAAATTAATCTCCTAAAAGGAGAAAGAGGTAAGGATTGTTCAGTTTCTCCACATTCTATGTAATGCATTTGCTTTTACCAGACCTCCGATCATACAGACAAGCTACAATGATAAAGAATATTTTGTGTATATATATATATATATGCATATATATATATAATACTTCTTCAAACATCTTCCTTTTTTCATTTTTCCCCTTGGTCCTAGTACCTCAGTCACTCCTTTTAGCATTGCTGCTAATAAACTGCTTCCAACTTTCTTCTTTTTTTGGAGGGTTGGAGAGGGAGAGGAAGAGGAACAAGTGGGAAGTTTCCTATCTCCCTTCTCTTTCTTTTCCCAAAAGTAATATTTCCTTGGGACCCTCCTAATCTTCTTCCATCTCCCAAACTGTGTGATATTTACTTTATCAGGGAAGTAAGCAGAAAGTCAAAATCCCAGACATCACAAATGTTTATATCATTCCTCCCCTTTGGTAGGAGATGAATTTACCTGTTCTTCTTCCCCTTTAGAAAGGACTATTATATAGAGAAATCTGGGAAATCTTTTATGAACTGATATGGAGAGAAATAACATAAGCAAAAGAACAATTTATTCAATGACTACAACAATATAAAAGAAGACAGCAATAAATATGTCAGTGCTCTGATCAATTAAATTATCTGTCTTTACTTCAGAGAATTGAACACATCTTCCTCCTCCTAGGTACCAAAAATACTTAATGTGCAATTGGCTTGCTTCATTTAGCTGTATATTTTTTGTGGTTGTTGTTATGAGAGGTTGTTGTTATGAGGTCTGTTGGTGGGGATGGAAAGAGTCTTGTCCTTCATCTTGAAGAGAACCAAAATGGCATCACTGTGTTAGAATCAAGTTAATGTGTCCAACTGTGGCTGATCAGAAAATCTCTGCTTCAGGTCAGGCACAAATAGGATTCTCTAGCATTCTACATCTTGCATTTCTTCTGAGCTAATTCAATTCTGCTTTGCTCATAGAGCGCACCATCTGCTCTGATGAGAGCATGTCATGCTGGGTGGTCTTGTGCCAGTGTATACCATGTCATACAATCAATTCTTGAGAGACCTTAAGAGTGTTTTTATATTTCTAATCACTGTAAATATTTGCCCTGTGTGAGTTCTCTACAAAATAATCTTTTTGGCAAGTGTACATTTGGGTGGAAAGAGTCCCTATGAAGTGTGTGTTTTTTTTTTTTTTTTTTTTTGTTGTTGTTGTTATTGTTTTGTTTTGTTTTGTTTGTTTTGTTTTGTTTTGTTTTTGTTTTTTGTTTGTTTTAAAGCATTAATATAACTTGAACTATGTACTTCCATGCCCACAGAAATAAAACTTCTGGTTGATTTTGTGTATGTCAACCAAAACTGGGCCCGTGGACATTTCCAGCACAAGTGGGACACAAAGATTTTTGTGCTGATTTGCTTGAATAAATAAAGATCTCATGGAATTTCTTACTTACCTCTATAAAAAAAATTGAAAGGCTAATTCTGGTCTTGTGGAGGGGCATGTGTAGGATACTCAGTTCACTTCAGTGAAGCAGAAAGTATTTTTAATTCATTTTTACTTATGATATATTTGTATTGTTCTCATAACTGTTTCTAGTATTGTGTTTATTTACTGCTTCTATCCCACATTTGAGAAGCAGTGTGGGACAGAATGGATTGAATCCTGGCCCTGTAATGGTGAAGCCCTTGATTCAAATATTGCCTTTGATATTCCCTGTGGATTTAACCTTGAAAAAGTTATTTAACCTTGCCCCAGGCCATTCTTTATGATTATAAAATTGAAAGAAAAGTACCACTTTCACTGATAACGAATTTTCTACTTGTGCTTCCTCCATCTGATTTTCAGTCTCTAGTGAGAAGAGGAGTCATATCTTTTACTTATTATGCCTCCTCCATATCCTTCTGCAGGTGTTCCTTTAGGGAAGGTTACTAGGGCCTTACAGAATGACTTCCATCTGTTCCAGCATAACCAGCTTCCAACTTCTGTAGTCATCCTAATCTCTCAGCAATATAGTGGAGAACTTCTAGGACAAAAAGGATGAACTTTCCCTTTGATCTCAGGACTTCCATCTCCTGCTGCCCCATTTACCCAATCTTCAACCTTTAGAGGGAAGAGTATGATATATGGTTTCCCATTTGACAGTCTGACCATGTACTTTCAATCTTGTTGTGCATTTGTCTCCTGTTTTATCTTTATCATTCTGTGGAAAAAGTACTCTACTTCTACTTAGTGATGAACATTGTCATACCTGTTAAGACCCTTTATATCCTAGTGGACCTCCATTTCCAATTTCTTACTTTCTAATCCCTTCTTCCCACTCCTCTCAAACATCTTTTCTCAAAGTCTTAACCAAACACTTTAACTTACTTGTGTGACCATTAGCAAACAGCTTTTCTAAGCTTTGGTGTTTCCTCCTCATTCAAATGATCTCTAAAATCTTTCTTTATCTATAATTCTATGATTCCAAGTTCTTATAATCCAATTATGAGCTTTTTTCTCTGGATAACCAAATACCACCTCTCTTTTCATTATGCCTTTTGCAATGCCTGTTCCATAGACAATAAACTTCCTTTCATCTTGAAACTTTTCCTCTCTTACTCCTTCAATATTCTAACATTGACACCTGATCCTTTTTGATAATATAGCCTCCTTGGCTATCCAGAATTGTTTTATTTGTTTTTATCTTATTATTAGTGATGTGAAGCATTCCTTCATTTGACACTAGTTTCCTATTGTTTTCAGAATATTAAAGAATGGCTTTTTGTGTTACTATAAATGTTAGTTGTCTATTTATCTTTGATATTATAACCTTTTCTGAGATAATTTATATATTTTTCTTCCAGTTATTAACCACTTCTATTCTTATCATAACCAAAAATAATCTATTTTATCTCATAAAATCTCTATCCTTTGCTTGTTTTGAGAATTCAGTCCTTAGTCATCATCAGTCATGAATGGTATACAATTTGCTTTACTTCTAATTTTTTATGGTATGATCATTTATGTTTAGGTTAAGTATCAATTGTGAATTTATTGGGATATATGGTACTAGATGCTGACCTAAACCTAACATACCAGATTATTTTGTAACTTTCTCAGAAATTCTTATTAAATAGAAAATACTTTCCACACAATTTGTTTTTATATTTTATCAAGCATTATGTTATTATTATATGATTATCTCTGATTCTTCCTTGTCTAGTCTGTTCTATTCATCTACTTTAAATTTTTTAAACCAATACAAAATGGATTCCATGATTACTACTTTGAAATCAAGTTTGCAGTGTGCTATTTCTCTTTTCATTTCTTTATTTTGATGTTCTAGATCTTTTGTTCCTAAAATGAATTTTGTTATTATCTCCTCTAAACTAGTCAAGTTTCTTTTTGTCTTATTGATACATTACATCTAAAATTAATTTTGATAGTATTATCTAATATTAGCAGAGCCTGGCCATGAGAACTAAATATCTTTTTAGTTATTCTGAGTTTTGTTTATTTCATCTTAAAGAAAATGAATAAATAAAGCATTTATTAAGTGCTTGAAATGTGGAAAGCACTGTGGCAAGTTGTAGAGTTACCCATAGAAAAGTGATGTAATTTTAGTGCTCACATTCTAATGGGAGAAACAATACACTAGAAAATTTTCAGCTGCAAATGAGATAGAAAAGTCCCATAGTTTTTTGAGTTTAGTAGTAAAACTGATGTTAATATCTTTTTGAATATCATTTCCCCTATCAAAAGGATACTAATTTTTGATATCGAATCATATGTCAGTGCCAATGTCTTTGGTGGCAAGAACTTTTTTTTCCCTAGATTTTCAATAACCAGTATTGTTGTACCTGCAGGAGCTATTTCTAGGCTACATCTACACAGGATTTGATTCCCAGGATAATGACTGAGGGCACTTGGTTCCTAAGGCTCTAAGATAGTGGGACCTACTGTGTCTCCATCAGGATCTGAGGAGATGATGTCAAGTGGTGGTAATTGTCATTTGTCTTGCACATGTCTTTCTCAAAATCCCCTGCTGATTCAGTTAGGTTGGCTTCCTAGTCCTGTCTGTAGTAATTGTATGGCTGGTTCTTTCTCCACACAGGAGATGCTTCCTTTGGATAATGGCTCTGAAGCCTGGACTAAAAGCAAGAATGATATTCTGGAAACTTTGCTTCCAGGGCTTCAGAGACTATTCTATGTTAATCTAAGAATTTAGTAATTCAATCGATTCAGCTATTGAGTGCTCTGAATGAATAATTCCTACTACATGCATATATTATTATTTTGAATAGGACTTTTCTATTACTGACTTCAGGATTTTGGTATTGCTAAACAGAAATGTTATTGATTTTTGTGGGTTTATTTTGTAGGTTGCAACTTTGCAAAAACTATTGTCTTAATTTCTTTTCTTTCTAAGTAAACCATGTCACAAATGGGAATAGTCTTGTCTCTTTACCTCTATTTATACCTTATTTTTCTTCTTTTTATCATTGTTATAGCTAGCATTTTTAGAACTATGCCAAATAATAGGAATTTGAAGATATTCTTATCTTACTCTTACAAATGTGGGGAAAACTTGTATTTCAATTTTGAAGATAATGCTAACTTTTTATTTTACATAATTTTTTATCTTTAAGCAAAATAATCATCTATTTTCTAATTTGTAAAGTTTTTTAAAAAAATACAAATGAATGTTGCAATTTTCAAAGGCTTTTTCTTTTCTGTATACATTTAGTATACTGTCATTTTAAATGATTTAATGTGATTAATTATAATAATTGTTTTGCTCATATTAAATTATTTTTGTATCTCTGCTATGCATACAACTTGATCACAATGATTGATTTTTTGAATAAAATGAATATAGTTTTTTTGGTCAGCTTTTATTTAATATTTTAAAATCAATATGCATTATGTTGGTCAATAGACCTTGTTCTTTGATTCATCCTTTCTTGATTTATCATTAGGATAATATTTATCTCTTAAAAAAACTAGTAGAGGGATTTCATTCTCAATTGAAAAAATAATTTGTATAATTGCAAATTGTTTTTTAAACACAGGGTAGAATTTTCCTATAAATATATTTAGATCAGAGTTTACTTTCCTTTCACCTCTTGCCAAAACCCTATCTTCTTTGCTAGTTTCTTTAGAACTAATCAATTTCATTTTTTAAAATTAGATTAAGATATTTATTTTTATATTTGATTAATTTTTGCATTAAACATTGTTGTAGATAGTCATTTATTACTGTTGAATTGTTTCCTTGTTAAAGTAGTTTCCTTTTTAAAAAATCACTACTGACATTATTATTATCATTGCTTTAATAGCAAAGTTGTAATTCTTGTTTTTTTTATTTATCTGACCTGTGGTAAATATTGATCCAACTTTTAATTTTGATTCTATGATTCTCTGTTTCTTCTAAACAATGAATTGTGAAATTTTATTTTCTTATCCATTCTCTTTGGTTTTATTTTATTTCAATAGCCAGGAGACATGATGAACCCACTTTCCTGGAATTGTTTGCATTTTCAAATTTCGGTATACTTAATACTTAAACTGCACTCTTTTCTCCTTAGAACTGGCTACTAATACTTTCCACTGTCTTGCTGGTGGAGCATACTTATAATTCTACCTTCCTCATCATGAATAGACTTTCTTAGTTAATTTACAAACATATTAAAAGTAAAAATATCCTTTTGTGACTGATTTATGATCCTGGGCCCCCTCACTTCACCAGTAAAATGACAAATGCTATAGCAAAACCTTTGTCTGAGAACAATACCCAGCATATTGTTCTGTTGGATGGTAGAGGTAAAGTGAGCCACATAATTTTATTATTGATGGAATTGATGTCCCTTTTATGTTGTTCTTGGTCATAAGGATCAATAAACTACTCGAATGCATACCATGATTGCTGTATGACACTGACTAAAATTGTGTCTTAAAGTTTGTATGAATCTGATTTAATACAATCCTATTTAAAATTGTAAGAGTTATAATTTTTGTTTTCCTCATTTAGAATCTAGTAATTTTTTTGAATGTGTCTTTTTTTTCTTTTAAGTGAATATGCGGGGCTTATTATTAATTTTGTTTCAACTACTTTAATACATCCCTTTTATTATTGTCTCTCTTTCTTTCCCCACCTGCCATCCCATTTGATAATTTTTCCCCTTTGTTGAGGGGTTTTGTTTAGATTGTTGACCACTTTCCCTTAGTTGTTTATTTATCTCTTTTTTCCCTTCCCTTTCCTCTCAATTAAATAATTTTTTTTTCAAAATTCTCTTTTTTCTCCTTCTTTCTAACTTCCTATATTTGATACTTTTCTTCTTTTTTCTGATGTGTTTTCTTTGTTCTCTTAACTAATTTTCTTGTCTTCTGAAATAGTATTCTCTTATTCATTTTCAATACCTTTATTTATTCCTCATTTAATCTGTTTGTGTTGCTCATGGGATTATAGCTTCTGAAATACTCTTAATTATTTTCTGTGTTATTGGTATTATAATCTTTTTTTCATCATTCCCTTGCTGGTATGCTGTATTCTTAGGAATCTTAGTTCATGATGGAAGCCATGTGCATACAACCAGTATTCAGTGGTAGAAATTTGCCTGGTTCTGAATCATGCAGTCCAATTCTGCCCTCTCTTCTATCCATGATCTCTTACTTTTTTATTGTTTATAACATTTAATTTATGGGTTCACATAAATCTCCACAATATAGGGTACTGGCTAATCCTAATAGCTTACATATTTCTTCTAATTCAGCATGATTGTCTTTGGAGGTACAATATATTCTGGCCCATTGTAACCACTTCCTCAGATTAAAACAATTGTGTGGACCCCTATCTCACATTTTAAGCATTCATTTCTTACTTCATGATAACATTCTTTATAGAGGCCCATCTTAAAAATAGTTCTCAGCCAATTGTAGAAAGGAGATATACCTTCAATATAATGGAAAATAAATTCAAATTACATAAGATTATCCAATGGGCAATAGAAATAGATTGATATGTATTTTAAAAAAGACAAAGGAATTCAAGCCATTATCAAAAAATATATGCACTACAGTTCTAAGCCTAATAATCAGTGAATAAAGATGGATTTCAACAAAAGGAATGCATTCAAGGCATTTCTACAAAACAAAAAGGTACAAAAAGATATTTAGATGAAAAAATATTCCCAATAACAGACATACAAGAAAGATAAATATGCATTAGATAATGTTACATTGAGACTTCCTTTTTCATTTACTCCAATATTTTCCTTTTCTCATTGCCATTGACAATGGCCTCTTTGCTATTTCTCACATAGCATAATCCATCTTCTAATTCCAAGTATTTTCACAGAAAATTCTCCATGTCTGTAATGCTTTCCTTCCTTGTCTTTGACTTTTGGCTTCTCTGGCTCACTTCAAGATCCAGCTAAAATTCCATTTTCTTTCTTTCCTGATTCCTTTGTGTTAATGTTTTCCACTAATAATCTTTAATTTATTATATGTATATACATATATGTATACTCCCAATCCCACCTCCACATATAGTTATTTGCATGTTCTCTCTCCTATTATTCTGTTAATTAGTTGAGAACAATACTGCCTTTTGCTTTGTTTGTTTGTTTTTCTGTGTCCCCAGTGCTTAGCATAGTGTCTGATGCAAAATAGACTCTTAATAAATGTTTATTGACTGACTATCAATATTGCATTCTCTTCTAGTTATTTATTTCTGAGAAACTTTAGGAATTATCATATCTTCATATATGATTATATCACCTTTCTCATCCATATTTGTACATCTTATCACTCTGTACAAAACCATTTTTTGTTCCAGAAAATGTTCCACAAGCCCATTCCACAAAATGTTCAACAAAAACCATTAATTCATCTGTCAGTGGATTGTAGGTTTAGTCTATAGTCCATCAGTTCTCTTCCTCTTAAAAATATTGTTCACATTTCCCCTTATATATTTTTTGTTATGTTCTCTTTGCTGTACTCTCTTTGTCATTATTATTATTATTATTTTACTCTTATTGGTCATTCTTTACTCATCTTTTTAAAAAATAACCTCTAAGCATTGTGTAATTTATTCCAATAATTATTCTTTCCTTTATAATACATACTTATCTTTATAGTCTACATATTTACATTTTTTGTATGTCTGTTATTGGGAGTATTTTCAATCCAAATATTCTTTGGAATATTTATATCTTTTTGTTTGTAAAATTGCCTTGAATGCATTCCTTTTGTTGAAATACAATCTTATTCATTGCTTATTGGGCTTAAACCTGCAGTACATATATTTTTGACAGTGGCTTTAACTCCTTTTGCCTTTTAAAAATATATGTCATTCTATTTTTACTGATCACAGGATAATCTTATGTAATTTGAATTTATTTTCTGTTATATTTGAAGGCATTTCTTCTTTCTACAATTGGCTGAGAAGTATTTGTAAAAACAATACACTGGAAGAATTCAGGAAATTGTATCCTAGTCTCTGAACTAAGTAGCTCTGTGACTTATACCAAATCAATTAATCTCTTTGAACCTCACTTTCTTTATTTGTTTAATAAGGATATTAGTCTTAATTATCTCTAGATCCCCTTTTAAATAGTTGATAATTCCATATTTATAAAACTTAAAATGTGATAGGAAAATCAGTAATGTAAATGTCACATTGTTCTGAAATAACATCTTACAAAATCAGGAGGGAAACAAATTTATTTCACCAAGTAGTTATTAGACACTATGTACAAAGCACTGTGCTAAATGCTGGGGGTAAAAAATAAATCAGTCTCCTAATCAAAGATGTCATGTGCTACTAGGAGTATACAAGATATAGATATATTAGTAAATAGGTAAATTTGAAGGAGAAGGCAATAACAAGTGGAGAAATTGGGAAAGGCTTTGTGTAGGAAGTGGCACCAAAGATAAATCTTGATACAAGAAAAAAATTATGAGAGGTGATAAAATAAATGAAGAATTTGGGGAATAAATTACAATCTTTACACTGAGGATTGATATAGTGATGATTAGATATTTATAACATCTAGATATTTCTTCTGCTGCTAGTAGCAAAGCTGTTTTTTTTTTTTTAAATTGACTCCAAAGTACTTTTCTGTTTTGAATAGTGAATGACTTTGAGATTGATTTAGAGTATAATGCTGATTCAGGAATTCACTGGTGGGTCTAGAACTTAAAATTATAGACTTTTGTAAGTGATATTTTTCAATCTCAATCCTTTATTTGGAAAGGAAACTGAGTTGCAGAAAATAAAATAATGAAGATGACCAAGATCACACAGCAAGTTAGTTGTAGAAGTGAGGTTAAAACTCAGGGATTCTGAGTCTGAAGCCAATACTATTACTCTTACCACAGTCATAGATGAGTTAAGTTTCTCACTTAACTCAGCTTTGGATGGGGAACATGATGGGAGCAAGGAATATAACACATGGAAAAAATAGATTCTTATAACAAAGTACATGACAAATGTGCATTTAATCTGGTATTTGAAACAAAGTATGATTGTAAATGCTACATTAAAAAAGATCAAACAGAAGTATCTGTTTGTTCAGCAACAGTCCAATTAAAGATTCTAAGGAAGGTTCTGATTAAATGGGCTTTGGTTCACACGGCAACTGATTGATAAAGATTGACTTCTTAGTGGCTTAAAAACAAATTAGTAGTTTTAGTTTGATCCAGTCCCCTTGGATCAAAACTTGTGTTACTTTGAATTCTAATATCCTATGAACAATCTATACAGAGACCAGTGATTGATTTCAGATTCAAAAGCTACATGGAAAATCGCCATGAATGGTCTCTATGAAGCAGGAGAAATTCAGTGAATGATTTTGGAATTTGCTTTTGTTGGTACAATGATTATTTGATTCTAAAGTCCGAGGCACAGGCTTACTGTGAAACAGAATAATGGGGATTTTATAGAAAAAGCAATGTTTTGTCATTCCAGATACCTGTATTCTAGGCTTACCTCTGCCCCTAACATAAACTAAATAAATCTTAAGCCCTTTTCTACTCTGGGCCTAAATTTCTTCACCTTTAAGATAAATAGTTGGACTTAGATAATTACTAATGTCCTTCTCAGACCAAACAACCTATGACTCATTGAGGTAAGAAGACTGAAGAAGATAAAATGTACAGGAATATTTATTCAGATAAATAAAGCATCCATTAAGCACTTAGGTATCAGGCACTGGGCTAAGGAATAGGAAAAAAAATATAAGAAAGAAAAATAGCCTCTGGTCTCAGGAGTTAATATTCTAATGGACTCAGGTCATACAAAAGATTTGCAAGAAAGCAGAAGTGGAAGAAGGAAAGGAATATATATATATACATATATATGTATATATATATATATATCTGAACAGCATAGTTTGGACAAGTCTGAGAAAAGAGGAGTGGACTTATATCTGGGCAAGATTAAATGAAAGCTCACCTATCAAACTGGGGGAGTAAGGTTCCAGGGCCAGAGGTCAAATTTTTGGTGAGAATAGGACTGGATTGGGGGCAGCATGATTTGGAATTAGTCTGGAAGTAATTTTTTTAATACTTCATAATTTTCTGGGAAGAGAGTGGTATGACTCCTGTTACATTTATTCTCTCTAAAAATTTAACCTCACTACTGCAATGCCAATTTTCTTGCCATACTCTATTCTCAATCCTATTTCATTTTAAAACCATTCTATCTCTGAGCACCCAGGAAACAAATAACATATAACTATGCCATACAATAACTATTTCTATCATAGGGCCCTCTTTGGCTAGCATTCTCATTTTTTTTATTCTCTCTCCAACTAGGACATTGAACTTACCCTGGCCTTTCCAAGATGAGTTTTCCTATCTCCTGTGGAATCAGGCCTCTGGGTCACTTTTAGTCACTTCTATCCCAAGTCACTACATCTGACACTCTTCTTTTTAATTCTTCTTTATGAATTGTATTTTATATTAAAACAAAAGTTTCTTGAGGACAGGGATTGTCTTGCTAACATTTCTTCATATTCTCAGTCCTTAGTACAGTACCTAATGCATAATAAATAATTATTTATCATTCATTCACTCATTCTTTCAAAGTTAGGATTGCTCAGAGTTTAGTAGTAGTCTCCCACAGGTATCTCCACAATGAAGGGCAAGAGATGGAACTACAAAATAATGACCATCTATCCCTACCTCTTCATAGTGAATTACATAGTTTTCAAACAAAACTTCCATCTGGGTGAAGGTTTTCCTTTTTCATATATTCACCGGAGGTCACTTCTTCCCCCCACATTATCATTCTCCATCAGCTCCTCCATTACTTTCAATTCTTCTTTTGATTTATTTCTTTATTCCTTCACTGAACAACCTTCCTCTTTATTTTCTTGGCTTTCTATCCTCTGTCTTCTTAGTTTGCCAAATTTTTTTGGCCTTCTGGATCAGCTGTTTTTGCCACAGCTCTTCCCTAGCCTGACCTTACCGAGGGTCAGCTCCTTCTCCAACTCTTTCATAAGTTGTCATTGTGAACTTCTAAAATTAATCTAATTTTTGCTTTTATCATCTCTCTTAGCCTAAATTCCATCAGTGCCCATTATTTCATTCAGAGGTTACTTGATTGATTTTACCTCTCCCAATACCTTGAATCTTATTTTGGGCACTGGTAGTCTCTCATTTCTAATGACCTTAAACTTCTCACAATGGAATAATAAGGTTTCTTTTGGTCCTATCTGTTCTGGTGATACATATTCATTTTTCAAGTTCATAAATATCAAATTTCTCTGTTGGGCATTTAAAGCTTTTCGAAACAATTCTAGCATGCCTTTCTTCACAAATCTTTTCTCCTTACTCTTTCTCAGACATTATCCTCAATCTTCCATCTCCATGGCTTTGCACAGGATGTTAGCCATTTCTGGATTGTACTACTTTCTCTTCTGCCTCTTTTAAAGACTCATTTCTTTCAGAGTTTCTTTAATGTTTCCTGATACCCAGAGCTGCTAGTTTCCCTCCCCTATTTATTTATAATTTTTTTACTTAACAATTATCTATTGCATCTTTTTTCTAGGTTCTACAATAATAAAAATCTTGAATACTATCCTTCATATCTGAAAATTGCATTATTGGCCCATTATCAAAAGGGCAAGTTCTTAGAGTGACTTATTCTGGAACCATTTACAATCTTTTCTTTATCCATCTCTTTTTTTGCCTGTTTCTCAGATATCCAATAATATTTTAGCAAGTCAGCTAGTCAACAAGCATTTATTAAACACTTATTGTGTACTAGGCACTGTGCTACATGTTGAAGATACAAAAAAGACATAAATATAGTACTTGCCCTCAAGAAATTCAATTAGTAAAATAACTAGGTTATTATATAGTGAAATGCTATAAACAGCCATTGAATGAAGTGAAACTAACTAATAGGGATCAACCACTTGGATATAAATTTCAACATAGTCCACTGGAAAGTAAATTGGGATAAAAACTGGATGAGTAATAATAATACCTAACATTTATATAGTAACTAGTATGTAAAAGACACTGTATTAAGGGCTTTTTATAAATAATATTTTATCCTCACAAGAATGCTGTGAGGTACTGTTCTTATTCTCATTTTATAATTGAGGAAATGAAAGGTAAGAAAGATTAAATGATTTGCCTTGAGTCACACAGCTAGTGATTGCCTAAAACCAGATTGTGTTCCTGACCCGAGGTATAGAACTTTATCTACTGCTTTCCTGCTTCTGAGTAATAAACTTTGCCACAGTGACTTTCAAAGACCATCTAAATCATAATGCAGGTGTGATCAGTGTTATTGGAGAGAGTACCCCATGCAGTGGTATAACAAATCTTTGAAAATATTGAAATAATGCAATGCCCTACCTAAAGCCAATTTATCAATAACAATAAATAGTCCTCAGTTGAGAATCTCAAATCCCTGTTGATTAGTTGCCTTTGGAATGCTTCTAAACAGTTCCCTTGAACAAAGTATGAAAATCAGAATAGATTCAGTGTGTAGCCTTGTAAATTAATATCAAATATTTATTTAGTGTCTACTCTGGGAAAGCAACCAAGTAGGCAACTAAATGGACCAATGGACCATCTACTAAATCCAGAGGCTGCAATCTGCACTGGTAGAAGGAGAACCTACACAGAGGATATTGTAGTTTAAGTATCCATGTTTTCATTTTAATGAGATTTTTGAGTCTAAAGCCATAATTAGTTTTAAATGATAAAATTCTAATATAAAATCCTTGAAAGCAAAGAATATGTCATTTTATTTTCCCTTTGTAT
The DNA here is from genome assembly GCA_023553655.1 of Myrmecobius fasciatus. NCBI lineage: Eukaryota > Metazoa > Chordata > Mammalia > Dasyuromorphia > Myrmecobiidae > Myrmecobius > Myrmecobius fasciatus. Next base: position 3,333 of record JAJPUD010014477.1, on the reverse strand, counting down.
TGCTAGTGCCCTGAGGGCGATTTTATTAGAGTGAATAGAGAGTTGGTCTCCAAGCAAGGAAAACCTGGATTCAAGTCTTACTTCCGACATGCTGTCTTTGTAACACAACCTCTTCAATACTCTAAGCCACATGCTAAAATTATTAAAGAACAGAGAAACTCCTTTGTTGGAGAGAGATTCTTCTTGCAATAATGAAATTGTAGGTCCAATTCCTTTACTGCCTTATCCTATGGTACCTAGCACACTGCTTGGCATGCTGAATTGAACTGAATAGTAAACAAATAGAATGTAAATATGTTTAGAAGAATTGCACATGTTTAACCTATATTAGATTGCTTGTTGTCATGGGGAAGGGGGAGGGAGAAAGAAAGGGAGAAAAATTTGGAATACAAAATTTGCAAAGGCAGATGTTTAAAACTATCTTTGCATATATTTAGGATAATGAAATACTATTAACAAAAAGAGAGAATAGAGATTGCTCTTGTCCTCAAGGAGAACACTATATCCTGGAAGCTTGAAATATATATTACCATTTGTTCCCAATTTGAGAATATGGTTGCAGAGTTCAATTCAAATTTATTATATTTCCCATTAGCATATTACTCAGGTTCCTCTCCTCTCTTTTGATGTATCATTCTGTTTTAAAGAGTCTACTTCATGCTAGAAAAAAATTGGCTTGGTTATTTCTTTTTAAAGAACCCAAATACTTCTCTTTAATACTTTAATTCTTTCTTATACAATTGCTATGTTTTTGGGCTAGATTCATAGGCTTCAATCCTGCTGTATATACTAAAATAATTACAGGGAGTACTTAAGTTTTGGTGATTGTGTCTTGCAGAGTGATCAATGATCTTTTACTTTTGGCAGATTAATTGAGCAAATTGAAAGGTAATGAACTTGGAATAATATAATAACTCTAAATTTAGACAAACCTCCCCCATGAGCTGGGGGATTCAAGAGAACCTCCTCTGGAGTTTGTTTTTCTTTTGTTTGTCATGGCCATTATAGTTGGGGGTATTACTTACTCTTGGATGTCTGAGTAGATATTAAAAAAAAACATAATCTATATAGAGAATTCTGATTCATGAAAGGAAATAATCTAGGGCACCACTTACTTTAAAATGAAATGAAGCATAGGACCTTGAAAAAGGTCGGGACACAGCCCAAATTCATTCAAATGAATAAAAATAGATATGATTTTAGTCATGATTGATAGTGAAATAATTTTTGAAGTTGCTATGCCCTTCACTATAGATTGCTTCTGGCTGTCTTGAAAGGAAGCCACCAAGACTAATGCAAAAAATTCTCTTCATCAGTCAAGCAAAATATTAAAATTGTTTCATATTCAGGATGGCTAGTCTATCCAGTAATGTACAGTATGTTCTTTCACTTGACCATATTAAAAGTTTCCATGAAAAAACTTATCAAAAGTTCAAAATGTAAGGTTTTTAAAGAACATACCTTCACACACACATATATCTTGCATTCACATAAAACCTTTTTTTAACTATTAATCCTATCCAAATGTGGAATGAGTTGTTTTGGGATGTAAAAGGTTATCTTTTATTAGAAGTCTTCAAGTAAAGGTTGAATGATGATTTCTTAGGTATGTTTTAGGTGGACTATTGTTTGAGTGAGGGTTGGACTATGATAACCCTACCAATCTAGAGATTTTGTGATTCTTTGCCCTGAAAGTAATGATATTTGTGAGGGGGTTGTTGGAGAATGCACAGGGAGAGAGGAACAAAAGAGGGCATAACACAATAATTAAGGATATTAAATTTATGAAATACTCTGATTTTTGGAGGCAGCTAATGGAGAGAACACTGAGTCTGGAGTAAGAATAGACCTGAGTTTAAATCCAGCCTCAGACACTTATGGTTGTGTGGCTTTGGGCAAATTATTTAACTCTGTCTTGTCTAAGTTTCCTCAACTCTTAAAAAAGGGATAATGATAGCTTCTATCTCCAAAGGTTTTTGTCAGGATCAAATGAGATAATATTTGTAAAGCACTTGGGATAGTGACTGGTTTTGTAATGTTTGTTCTCTCATTTTCCCTTCCCTTTGAAGGAAAATGGGGCTATCTATAAATTTCCTAAGACATGTTATACTAGAAAGATTAATAAATTTAGAAGCATAAATGCCTAGGCTTGTGTCTAACATTAGCTATGTAACTCTGGATATATTACTTCTCTCTGTGCCTTAATTTTTCCTTACTTATAAAATAGGAAAGATAAAAACACCTCATGGGTTTGTTATGAGGTGTGCCTCTACTGAAAAAAAGGAATTATGGCCAGGTAAGCCCTATGGTTGGACTGAAAGATCAAGTTTAAACCTTCTGAAAGGTTCAGCAATCATAGTGACTTGCAAACTTGAATATTGATTGCAGAGGGCTATAAATTGTACAAGTTAAAAATCTAGTCCCCCTCCTATTGTTTGGATATAGTTTGCTTACAGAAGGTAAATATTTGAAAACATATGAGAAGAGGAAAAGGAAAAAAAATACTCAGCTGGCAGAATTGGGATTAAAATTATAACAATATCTCAATTTATAAAATAAAACATTCATAATTCATCTTTAATAATAATAAATAAAATAAAAATAAATAAAAGAATGATATAGCTCACTCTGCATTATGCTGGGTTTGGTCTGGAATATTTTTATGGGTCTTTGCCTAGTATATTAAGAAATCACTTAAAATTTGACTAAGCAAAATTTCCTTCTAGTATTCTTTCTTTGCTCCTTGGTTTTGTGTGTGTGTGTGTGTGTGTGTGTGTGTGTGTGTGTGTGTGTGTGTGCTTGTTACTCTGGACAATTCACTCTAATAAACTCTCTATCTGAAATTCAAAAAATTCTTGGTCTCTTCTATCTTTGAGGATAGAAGCTTCCTAGCTGGTTATTATTATAAATATACTTTTGATAGATGAAAAGCATCTTTTCTTCTCTCTCTAGGTTTTCCTGACTATAAGACACCGAAAAGATATATAACCTGGGATAGGTAAATCACTTCTTGTGGGTTCCATTTATTCATATGTAATAAATATATTTGGACTAATTGCCTCTAAGTTTCCCTCTGGTTACAATATTCTGAGATTTCAGTTATCAACATATACAGATTCTCTGAAAATTCTTAGCAAAATTTTAAGGTTTAATAGCTTAATAGGAAGTATTTGATGAAAAAGTACTTAGCTTGGGATTTCAAAAAATCCAGAACTGGAAGAGTCCATAGAGCTAATCCAATCCATTCTCCTTTTTCTTTAAAGAGATGACTGAATCCTATATATATTTAAGTAACTGGGTTGTGAGAATCTCAAATCTAGTTATCTTCCCCCC
>JAJPUD010014476.1:28242-39363 GCA_023553655.1 Myrmecobius fasciatus | reverse complement strand
TATGTGTACCAAAAAGGGCATAGTACCCTTCAGAATCTATAAAGAAATAAGGAGGGAGGGAAAAGGATAAGATGAAGTATAAAAGGGTGTTTAGAGTTATGGCAGTGGGACAAGGTATTAAAGATTAAGGGATAAAAGATAAGGTGGGCTATAAAAGGGTGGTTAGAGTTATGATAATGAGATAAAGTATGTAGATTAATGGGAAAGGGATAAAGAGTGGGGAAAGATAGCATTGAATAAGGTGAGGTACAGCAGGATGTTTAGATTAATGGGAGTGGATAAGGTGTGTAGATTAATGAGAATGTTAGAAAGAGTGAAGAAAAGGGTGGGCAAGAAGATAAGGGAGTGATCCATGGGTCAAGTTGAAGTAATTACAAGGCAAGTTAAGGAATTGAGTTAAAGTAGAAGAGTTAGCAGAGATAGGAAATAAGACATATAAACTCCACAACAAGGATGAGGAATAGAATTTATTAGAAATAAAAAGAAAAAGTAGAGCTAGTAATCATTGACCTCAAACTCAAACTAAAAGTTTCAATCAAGAGAGAAATCTACAGTATGTCAGTCATATTAATTTTGTTTTAGATGTATGTTTAAATATGTATTAATGCATCGGTGTATATATGTGTATATGTATTCAGGTAGGTATATGTATATAACATAGATACACATGTGTATATGTACACATATATAGATATGTATCTTGTGTATGTGGCTGGGTATGAATATATATGTATATGTATGATGCCTTTATGTATGTATGTATCTATCTACATATATACATAATTATATCCATGCTATAGCCTGCTTGGGGGAAGAAGGGAAAAAAGAATAAAATAAAAAGTGCCCATCAGACAATAAAAAACAACCCAAAAGGAAGCAAAGAAAAGATGGACAGCTATGAATATACTCTCTTCTATTGTTTTATATGCTTTCTTGAAAGGGAAATTTATATTATTACATAGTTTGAATCCTCATTGATGTACTGCTGCTCACATGACAATGTAATATTTTGTTTGTTTTAAATTTTCCTTTTTTTCTATTTTGTTTTCTCTTATTTTGTCTTTAGTTTTAAATAAATATATTTTTTTAATTTGAAATCTTTGAAATAATAAACTAACAGTGGTATTGCTGGGTCAAGGGATATGAACTTTTTGCTTTCTCTTGGGGTATTGTTTTAAATTTCTCTCCAGAATGATTGGATCAGTTCATAGCACTACCAAAAGTGCATTAATGTCCAAGTTTTCACACATCCTCTCCAACATTTGCCATTTTCCTTTTCCATCATATTAATCAATGTAGAAGGTATAAGGGAATAATTCAGAGTTGTTTTCATTTATATTTTTCTTTTCAATAGTGAATTAGGATACTTTTTTTTCATGTGACTATAGATAGCTTGATTTCTTCATTTGAAGACTGTGTTCATATCCTTTGTGCATTTACCAATTGGGAAATGATTTTATGAGATAATGGTAAGGAAGGTGCCTTTTTACAGACATGGATGATACAATGCAAAGGCAAAGGGGATTGAGTTCCATGAATGAGGAAGAGAGAAGAGTTAATTTTTGCAGTTTGGGAAGAGTATCTTCTGCTTTTTCATCTGCAAAATGAAGTCATTAAAATAAATTAAATCTTTTTATAAGCTCCCTTCTAGCTTTCATGTTCTCTGATTCTTGAAAGAAACTTTTCACTTGATGAAACTTATTATAAAACTAGTTGAGATGAACTTTGTACTTTAAATTTAAATCTTCATTATTATTTTTTTGCCAGCAAACACAAGCCTTCCTAATGTAGAATTTTTGAAAATGTTTTGTAAAATGGAATATTAGCTTTGTTTTATGAATTTAATAACATTTTCCTATTTTTATTCATTTTATTAAATACAATTGACAAAGAAAAAATATTGGTTGACACAGAGTTGATTCCATTTCTATGTTTGTGTTTTTCCTTTCCTTATTCTTCCAGAATTCTTTTTATATTTCCTTTTTTTTTTTTTTTTTTTTTCTTTTTTTTGCTGAGGCAATTGGGGTTAAGTGACTTGCCCAGGGTCACACAGCAAGGGAATATTAAGTGTCTGAGATCAGATTTGAACTCAGGTCTTCCTGACTTCAGGGCTGGTGCTCTATCCACTGCGCCACCTAGCTGCCCCTATATTTCCTTTTAAGAAAATGATATCCTCCTCAGTGAAAACATGAATTGGGTACCCGCAGGATTTTAGTAGATGCTATATTAGAGCAATATAAGTTTAAATGTCCTTTGGCTCCTTAGACCTTATAGTGTTATCTATCATAGTACAAATTCTTAAATAACTGAACATATTTCTTTGTGAACATTTATGCCTGGGTATTATGTTGAGCACTAACTTTATTCTTCAAAGATATGATTGCATATAATATTTTGTCACTGGGGAAGCACCTAAGATATCCTTATAGCTCATGTGAAACATAGATGATAGAACTATAGCTAAATGAAACTTTAAAGATCATATTGCATAAAATGTTCATATTGTAGATGAGGATATCAAGATCTAGAAGTGAAATAACTTGCCTAAGATCAAATGAATATTTGCTAAAATTGACATTCAAATCCAGGAACTGTGATTTCAGTCAAACCATGATTCCTTTTTACCACATTTGTTGCCCTTTTAGAGTCCCATGGTATAGTGGAAATATATTTGATATAGAGTCAGAGGCCTAGGTTCACATCTTTTTAAAAAAACATTTTTATTACAGCTTTTTATTTTCAAAACATATGCATGGATAATTTTTCAACATTAAACATTGCAAAGTCTTTTCTTCCAAATTTTTTCCCTCCCTTCAATCCCCTAGATGGCAAATAATTCAATATGCTAAACATGTTAAAAGATATGTGTTAAATGCAACATATGCATACATATTTATACTATTATCATGCCAGACAAGAAAAATCATATCAAAAAGGAAAAAAAATGAGAAAAAAACCAAAATAAAGGCAAACCACAAAAAGAGTGAAAATACTATGTTGTGATCCATACGTGGTTCCCATAGTCCTCTCTCTGGGTGCAGATGGCTCTTTTCATCACAAGATCATTGGAATTGGACTCCATGTCATTGTTGAAAAGAGCCACATCCATCAGAATTGATCTTCATATAATCTTGTTGCCATGTACAATGATCTCCTGATTCTGCTAATTTCACTTAGCATCAGTTCATGTAAATCTCTCAGGCTTCTCTGAAATCATCCTGCTGATCATTTTTTTTTTTTTGTAGAACAATAATATTATGTAACATTCATATCCCATAATTTATTTAGCCATTCTCCAATCAATGAGCATCCACTCAGTTTCCAGCTTCTTGCCACTACAAAATGGGCTGCCACAAACATTTTTGCATATGTGGGACCCTTTTACTCCTTTATGATCTATTTGGCATAGAAGCCCAGTACAAACACTGCCGGATCAAAGGTTATGGACAGTTTGATAGCCCTTTGGGCATTATTCCAAATTGCTCTCTAGAATGGTTGGATCAGCTCTGAACTCCACAAATACTGTATTAGTGTCCCAGTTTTCCCACATTCCTTCCAATATTCATCATTATCTTTTCCTGTCATCTTAGCCAATCTCAGAGTATGTAGTGGTACCTCAGAGTTATCTTAATTTGCATTTCCCCGATCAATAGTAATTTAAAGCACCTTTTCATATGACTATACATGTTTTCAATTTCTTCATCTAAAAAGTGTCTGTTCCTATCTTTTGGCCATTTATCAATTGGAGGATGGCTTGAATTCTTATAAATTTGAGCCAATTCTTTATATATTTTTAAAATGAGGCCTTTATCAAAACCCTTCTAATATTGTCTGCATTGGTTTTGTTTGTGCAAAATTTTTAACTTAATGTGATCAAAATTGTCTGTTTTGTTCAATAATGATTTACAATTATTCTTTGGCCACAAATTCCTTTCTTCTCCACAGATCTGAGGGATAAACTATTCTTTGTTCTAATTTGCTTTATAATATCACTCTTTATGTCTAAATCATGAACCTATTTTGCTCTTGTCTTAGTATAGTATTAGGTGTGGGTCAGTGCCTAGTTTCTGCTATATTAATTTCAAGGAAATTAATGAAAAAAAGGTAGATGAAGGTGGCCTTGCTGTACCAGATTTAAAACTATATTATAAAGCAGCGGTCATCCAAACTGTTTTAGCTAAGAAATAGAGTAGTCAATCAGTGGCATAGGATAGGATCACAGAAGCTAGGCAATAATTATAGCAATATAGTGCTCGATAAACCCAAAGACCCTAGCTTTTGGGATAAGTACTCACTATTTGACAAAAACTGCTGGGAAAATTGGAAACTAATGTGGAAGTTAGGTCTGACTTTATTTGTGTGGAAAGTATTTTGTAGTTTAGTTCATATAGTTTCTGACTTTTCCTTGGTAGATAGATTCCCAAATATTTTATACTATCATCCGTTATTTTGAATGGAATTTCTTTTTGTATCTCTTGCTGCTGAATTTTGTTTTTAATATATAAAAATGCTGTTGATTTATGTGGATTTATTTTGTATCCTGCAACTTTGCTAAAGTTTGGAATTGTTTCTAGAATTTTTTTAGTTGAGTCTCTAGGGTTCTCTAAATATACCGTTATATCATCTGCAAAGAGTGATAATTTGGTTTCCTCATTCCCTACTCTAATTCCTTTAATCTCTTTTTCTTCTCTTACTGCCAAAGCTAACATTTCTAATACAATATTAAATAGTAATGGTGACAGTGGGCAGCCTTGTTTCACTCCTGATCTTGCTGGGAATGTGTCTAGTTTGTCCCCATTACATATGATGCTTGCTGATGGTTTTAAGTAGATGCTACTAAATAATAATGGTGACAATGGGCAGCCTTGTTTCACTCCTGATCTTATTAGGAATGGTTCTAGTTTGTCTCCATTACATATGATGCTTGCTGATGGTTTTAAATAGATGCTACTAATCATTTTAAGGAAAAGCCCATTTATTCCTATAGTCTGTAGTGTTTTTAATAGGAATGGGTGTTGGATTTTATCAAATGTTTTTTCTGCATTTATTGAGATAATCATATGATTTTTGTTAGTTTGGCTATTAATATAATTGATTATGCTGATAGTTTTCCTAATATTGAACCAGCCCTGCATTCCTAGTGTAAATCCCACTTGGTCATAATGTATTACCCTGGGGATTTCTGTAATCTCATTGCTAATATCTTATTTAAAAATTTTGCATCAATATTCATTAGGGAAATTGGTCTATAGTTTTCCTTCTCTGTTTTCACTCTACTTGGTTTAGCTATCAGCACCATCTCTGTATCATAGAAGGAATTTGGTAACATACTTTCTTTTCCTATTCTTTCAGATAGTTTATATAGAATTGGAATTAATTGTTCTTTGAATGTTTGGTAGACTTCACATGTAAATCCATGTGGCCCTGGAGATTTTCTCTTAGGGATTTGATTAATAGCTTGTTCTATTACTTTTTCTAAAATGGGGCTATTTAAATAATTTATTTCCTCTTCTGTTAACCTGTGCAGTCTATATTTTTGTAGATATCCTCCATTTCATTTAGATTATCAAATATTGGCATAAAGTTGGGCATAATAACTCCTAATTATTACTCTAATTTCCTCTTTATTGGAGCAAAGTTCTCCCTTATTTTTGAGACCAACAATTTGATTTTCCTCTTTCCTTTTTCTAATCAAATTAACTAGAGGCTTATCTATTTTGTTGTTTTTTTTTTAATAAAATCAACTCTTAGTTTTATTTATTAATTCAATAGTTTTCTTATTTTCAATTTTATTAATCTCCTCTTTTATTTTCAGAATTTCCAATTTGGTATTTAATTGAGGATTTTTAATTTTTTTCTAGGTTTTTTTTTATAAAAAGCCCAATTAATTGATCTTATTTTCTCTATTTTATGCAAGTATGCCTCTAGAGATAAAAAAATTACCCCTTATGACTGCTTTCACTATATCCCACAAATTTTGATATGTTGTCTCATTACTGTCATTCTCCTGGATGAAATTATTGATTTTGTCTATGATTTACTCTTTCACCATTCATTCTTTAGGATTAGATTATTTTATTTCCAATGAACTTTTGATCTATTTTCTCCTGGCCTTATATTGCATGTGATTTTTATTGCATCATGATCTCAAAAGGATGCATTTACTATTTCTGCCTTTCTGCATTTATTTGGGGGGCGGAGCCAAGATGGCAGAGTGAAGACGTGAATCTGTGTCCTCCTCTGACCTTCTCTCTAACAAACAGAAGATTAAGCCTCTGTACTGATTATAACATAAATATTTGGATTACAAAACATTCCTTGCAGAAAGTACCTTTGAAGAGCTCCATAGTAGGTCTGTTTCAGTAAAAAAAAAAAAAAAAAAAAAAGGAGGTAAAAATAAGGTAAAATCTCATGAAGAGGCAAAGAAAACCTAATATAATTGAGGGAAAGAAGGGAGGGAGAGGAGCATTGTGTAAATTTAGTCTCATCAGATTGGGCTCTAAAAGAGTTTATCAGACACATTTCATTTCACAGAGACTTTTCCTTCCTTATAGGGAAGTAGGAGGGAAAGGAGGAAAAGAAAGGGATAGACTAATAGAAGGAAAAATAGAAGAATCAGGGGAAAGGAGTAAAATAGGGGGAGGGGCTTTAAAGGGGGGAGGACTATTTGGGGTAGATGGTTATCAAAAGAAATTCTGGGGAAGGAGGAAGGAAGAAAGGGGAAAGGAAAGAGTAAAACATAACTTTGGGTAAGTAAGATGGCAGGAAACACAGATTTAGTTATTTTAACTGTGAATGTGAATGGGATGAACTCTCCTATAAAGTGGTAGTGAATAGCAGACTGGATTAAAAACCAGAATCCAACCATATACTGTTTACAAGAAACACATCTAAAGCATAGAGACACATACAGGGTAAAGGTAAAAGGCTGGAGCAGAATCTGTTATGCTTCAGGTGAACAAAAAAAAGCAGGGGTAGCAATCCTTATCTCAGAGCAAGTAAAAGCAAAGATAGATCTAATTAAAAGAGATAAAGAAGGAAACTATATTTTACTAAAGGGTACCATAGATGATGTAGTAATATCAATACTAAATATATATGCACCAAGTGGTATAGCATTCAAATTCCTAGAGGAGAAATTAAGAAAGATGCAAGAAGAAATAGACAGCAAAACTATACTAGTGGGGGATCTCAACCTTGCTCTCTCAAAATTAGATAAAAACCACAAAATAAATAAGAAAGAAATTAGGGAGGTAAACAAATTGTTAGAAAAGTTAGTTATGATAGATCTTTTGGGAAAATTGAATGGAGACAGTAGCGAGTTTACTTTTTTCTCTGTGGTTCATGGAACTTATAGAAAAATTGACCATGTGTTAGGGCCTAAAAACCTCCAAATCAAAATAATTTTCTATATTAATCCCTGCAAAAAACCATGTGTTCCATATTTTTTTCTTCCTCTTCCCACTTTTCCCTTTCCCTAGACAGAAAATGATCCAATATAGTTGAGCATGTGCAATTCTTCTATACGTTTCCACATTTATCAGGCTGCACAAGAAAAGTCTATTAAAAAGGAAAAAAAAAGGAAAAAAAAACTATCAATCAACACAAAAGGTGAAAATAGTATGTTATGATCCAAATTTAGTCCCAATAGTACTCTTTTTGGGTACAAATGACTCTATCAAAAACCTATTATAATTGAACTGAATCACCTTGTCATTGAAAAGAACAAAGTCCATCACAGTTAATCATCACATAATCTTGTTATTGTTTTGCATGATGTTCTTTTGAATTTATTTATTTCACTTAGCATCAGTTCATTTAAGTCTTTCCAGGTCTTTCTGAAATCATTCTGTTGATCATTTCCTATAAAACAATAATATTCCACTACATTCATTTACCGTAACTTATTTAGCCTTTTCCCAGATGGAAACTCAGTTTTCAGTTCCTTGCTTTTACAAAATTTTGCAGATGTGGGTCCTGTTACTTTTCATGATGTTTTTGGGGTACAGAACCAGTAGAGATACTGCTGGATTAAAGGGTATATATATAGTTTGATAGACCTTTAGGTTTAGTTCCAATTGCTCTCCAGAGCAATTTGGTTGGATCAGTTCACAACTCTGCCAACAAGGTATTAGTGAACTGACATTTCTTAAATGGAGTAGATATTTTTTTTCCTGTCATTTCTTGTACTCAGTTTTCCATTTGAGTTAATGAATATCAATTTGCATATTTATTTGGTTTGGAAGATCCCTGAATTCTATCTTTTGGTCTTATGATAGTATGCAAATTGATACTGCCATTGTTTCTGGAAAGAATGCAACTATAGGTTTGCTTTTTAAAAAATTTTTCCAAATACAGGCAAAGATAGCTTTCAATACTTACCCCTGCAAAACCCTGTGTTCCAAATTCCTCTCCCTTCCTTCCTTCTGTCTCCTCCTGCAGACAGCAATCTGATATAGGTTAAATATGTGCAATCCTTCCAAACATTTACATATTCATTACATTGAGCAAGAAAAATCAGATCCAAAGAGTGTAAAACATGAGAAAGAAAAAAACAAGCAAACAGATAAACAAACAACAACAGCAACAAAAGTAAAAATAGAATGCTTTGATCCACATCCAGTCTTCCATAACTCTCTGGCTATCGATGGCTCATTCCATAATTACTGGAATTGCCTTGAATCACCTCTTTGTTGAAATGATACAAGTCTATTACATAATCTTGTTGCAATTATAGCCTTAAAATCCACAGTCTGCTATATCTCCATTCCTTGTGGCTTTTCAAATATTTTCTTTTATTATACTCTTGCATGTGTGGATTACTCTATTATAATGTAACTTCCCCAAGAATATTGCCAACCTCACTTTTTAAGTTTTTTATTAAAAAATTGATTGCATTTTATGTTTTAAAGATCTTTACATTACTTTTGAAACTTTATATTATTTATTTATGTTCTATTTATTATGGATTTATGTTGATACATATATATGTATATATGTTTATGCCTACATACCTTTTTTTTTCTTCTTTGCTTTTTAAATTTATGGAATAATACAAGTGCTTTCATAATATACCGTAAGAAGACAATTTTACATGAAGTTGCAAATCTACTAAGTATAGCTTACTATTCCTTTCAAATATATAACAATTTTTAAAATGTTTATTATTATTATTTGTTTTTCATTTTTATATTGGTTTCCTCAGTATCTAAAGTAGTTCTTACTATATAGTACTTGATTAATAAATTATTTTTCTCCCACCACCACTTAAAGCTCTGTAATATATATGACATATGAGCTCTGAATGTTTTGAGATCTTTTTTAAAAAATATTTTTCAGAAAATCCCATTTAGCAAGGATATATCTGGAAATAAATTTTAAACCAAGAAGTGAATCTAATCATGACAACTAAAGGAACATGAAAAAATATTTTATGACAAGAGATCCCTAAGGGCATCCTTTGATTCATATCACATATTTGAAGTGTACTTGGGATTATCCAATCTTTACAACACGTCTTCAGATTTGGTTGTGAGATCTGACTGTTCTTTAAAGTAGGCAGAGAGATAAACTGACATTTTCCTTAGATTTACAAAAGCAATGGAATAAGCTAATGAAAAGACAATTCCACATCACTTATCCATGAAGTGAAAATGGAAAGATTTGGGATTGCCACAATATTTATGTTGTCTTTCTTCAATGATATGCAAAGGTTAAATTACAATTTCATCTCTTTCCTGTGGTTTATATTCTAAATTACAAATACTATATAACATTAGCACAGAGTCATATGTTCTAAAAATAATCCTCTTAATAACAAGCTCAACTTCAGATATTTCTAAAAAATAGATCAAAGTATTATCATTTTACTAGGGGTAATTCAATGGGGAGGGTGAAACCAAAGAGATGATAAGTCATATTATGAGTTCTTCCTGGATTCCCTCAACACCAGTCAAGCCTCAGAATGAGTTTTGGAGTGACAGAACTCACAAATATTTGTAGTGTAACAAATTTCCAGCAGAAAATATTCTGGGAGAACTTCAGGAAAGGTCTGTCTTAATTGTGCAAGGAAATTTCAGTGCAGCACAGTGCAACATAGTGCAGGAAAGCTGAAAGGGTTTCCAGGCACTGGGGAAATCTGGTGTAGGCTTGTAGAAAAAATAGAGCAACATTTGCTACTCTGTCCTTTTTTGGAAGCTAGTTAATCAGCAAATTAGCTGCAAAACCTCTAACATAATGACAAAAAGCAATAGTGAGCCCCTGGACACCAGCATAACTAGATGTTCTTTTCTACACATTCCCCATCACAGGAAGAAAGCCAGCAGCACTGGCCCCAGGGCAGCATGAAGTGACTTTCACTTGTAGAGGAAGCTTGGGACAATCTCCCCTTTCCCCTAAGAGCACACCTCAATTTTTAAAAGAGCGAAAAAAGCTCTGACCATAGATAGCTTTTATGGAGACAGGGAAGAATATATCTCAACCACTGAAGACATTGAAGGCAAAACATTACAAAAGGAGATTAAAAAAAGCTAACTGAAGAAAAAAAGAGCCCAGACAATATCTTTCAAGAAATCATCAAGGAAAACTGTCCTTATGTGCTAGACCCAGAGGATAAAATCACCGTTGAAAGAATTCATCGATCACCTCCTGAAGAGACCTCAAAATGAAAACTACAAGGAATATTGTTGATAAATTCTAAAATTATCAGATAAAGAGAAAATATTGCAAGCAGCCAGAAAGAAACAATTCAAATATTGAGGAGCCACAATTAGGAATAACCAGCACTTAGCAGCTTCTACTTTAATGGAAGGGAAAAAAACTGTTTGTTTTTTTTTTTTTTTTTATTGAGGCAATTGGGGTTAAGTGACTTGCCCAGGATCACACAGCTAGGAAGTGTTATGTGTCTGAGGTCAGATTTGAACTTAGGTCCTCCTGACTTCAGGGCTGGTGCTCTCCACTGTACCACCTAGCTACCCCCAAACTATGTTTTTTAAAGGTTAAAAAGTCTACATTCCTATATGGGAAGATGATATGTTTAAATCTTGAGAACTATATCTTGCTTAGGGATAAAGTTAGAGGATACATGTATAATTTGATTTTACTATAATTATATATATATAT
>JAJPUD010014476.1:0-27842 GCA_023553655.1 Myrmecobius fasciatus | reverse complement strand
AAGAAGAGGAAAGGGGAGGTAAAATGGGATAAATTACATCTCATGAAGAGGCAAAAAGACCTATTACACTTGATGGATAGAAGGGAGGTGGATGAGCCTTGTGTTTGGCTCAAAGAGAGAATATCAGATATATTTAGTTTAATATAGAAACTTGTCTCATCCAATGGGGAATTAGAAGGAAAAAGGGGAAAGGGAAGGGGGAGGTAATAGGAGGGAGAACAGAAATAGAAGGGGAGAGAAATAAGAAATGGGAGAGCAATTATAAAAATAAAGGGCAAATTGAGAGTGTTGATGGTCAGAAGTAAAATACTGGTTAAGAGGGAAAGAAAAGAGAAAAATATAATGATAAAAATAAGATGGCAGGAAATAGAGAATTAGTAATTTTAACTTGAATGTGAATGGGATAAACTCTCACATAAAACAGAAGTGGATAGCAGACTGGATTAAAAGCCATAATCTTACAATACATTGTTTACAAGAAACACATTTAAAGCAGAGTGATATATTAAAGAATAAAGGTTATAGGCTGGAGCAGAATCTATTATGCTTCAGCTGATGTAAAAAAAAATCAGGGGTCAAGATCCTGATGTCAGATAAATCAAAAGCAAAAATAGTTCTGATTAAAAGAGAAAAGAAAGGAAAGACTAATAGAAGGGAAAACAGAAGAATTAGGGGACAGGCATAAAAAAAGGGGGAGGGACTCTAAAGGGGGGAGGACTGTTAGAGGGAAGTGGTCATCAAAAGGAAATACTGGGGAGGAGGAAGAGAGAAAGGGGAAAGGAAAGATAAAAACATAACTTTGGGTAAATAAGATGGCAGGAAATACAGAATTAGTGATTTTAACTGTGAATGTGAATGGGATGAACTCTCCCATAAAGCAGAAGTGAATAGCAGATTGGATTAAAAACCAGAATCCAACAATATGTTATTTACAAGAAACACATCTAAAGCATAGAGACACATACAGGATAAAGGTAAAAAGCTAGAGAAGAATCTATTATGCTTCAAGTGAACAACAACAACAAAAAAAAAGCAGGGATAACAATCCTGATCTCAGATCAAGTAAAAGCAAAGATAGATCTAATTAAAAGAGATAAGAAAGGAAACTATATTTTACTAAAGGGTACCATAGAGAATGAAGCAATATTAATACTAAACATATATGCACCAAGTAGTACAGTATCCAAATTCCTAGAGAAGAAGTTCAGAGAGATGCAAGAAGAAATAGACAGCAAAACTATATTAGTGGAGGATCTCAACCTTGCTCTCTCAGAACTAGATAAATCAAACCACAAAAGAAATAAAGAAGAAGTCAAGGAGGTAAACAAAATGTTAGAAAAATGTTAGGTATGATAGATCTTTGGAAAAAAATTGAATGGAAACAAAAAGTAGTTTACTTTATTCTCTTTGGTTCATGGAATCTATACAAAAATTGACCATGTATTAGGGCATAAAAACCTCAAAATCAAATGCAGAAAGGCAGAAATACTAGATGAATCTTTTTCAGATCATGATGTGATAAAAATTTCATATAATAAAGATCCACGTAAAAATTAAAAATTAATTGAGATACTAAATAATCCAATCATAAAGTATGAATGGGTGAAAGAAATGATTGAACCAACTGATGGTTTCATACAAGGGAAGGACAATGATGAGACAAAAGCATACCAAAATTTATGGGATGCAGTCAAAGCAGTTCTTAAGGGAAATTTTATATCTCTAGTTGCTTACTTGAATAAAATAGTGATAGAAAAGATCAGCAAATTGGGCATGCAACTAAAAAAGCTAGGGAAAAAAACTAATTAAAAACCAACAATTAAGTACCAAATTTGAAATTCTGAACATAAAAGGAGAAATTAATAAAATTGAAAGTAAGAAAACTATTGAACTAATAAACAAAACTTAAAGAGTTGGTTTTATGAAAAAACCAACAAAATAAATAAATCTTATTTAATTTGATTAGAAAAAGGAAGGAAGAAAATCAAATTGCTAGTATCAAAAATGAAAATGGTGAATTTTCTGCAAATGACAAGGAAAATAGAGCAATAATTGGGAGCTAGTTTTCTCAATTGCATGCCAATAAATCTCATAATCTAAGATAAATGGATGACTATTTCCAAAATGTAGATCACTCAGATTAACATAGGAGGAAATAAACATAAATAGTCCCATTTTAGTAAAAGAAATTGAACAAGCTATTCATATCCCTAAGGAATAAATCTCCAGGCCCAGGTGGATTTAGATATTAATTCTATCAAACATTTAAAGAACAATTAATTCCAATACTATGCAAACTATTTGGAAAAATAGAGGAAAAAAGAGTCCTACCAAATTCCTTTTATTACACAGATATGGTTCTGATACCTAAACAGGTAGGTTCAAAACAGAGAAAGAAAATTATACACCAATTTCACTAATTAATATTAATGAAAAAAATCTTAAAGAAAATATTAGCAAAGAAATTCCAGCAAATCATCACCAGGATAATCCACCATGATCAAGTAAGATTTATATTAGGAATGCAGTTTTGGTTCAGTATCAGGAAAACTATTAGCAAAATTGACTATACCAATAATCAAACTAACAGAAGTCATATCATTATCTCAATAGATACAGAAAAAAGTATTTGACAAAATTAAACACTCCTTATCATAAACATTAGAGAGGAAAAGATAAATGGAGTTTTCCTTAAAATGATCAGTAGCATCTATTTAAAACCATCATCAAGCATCATATGTAATGGGGACAAACTAGAAACGTTCCCAATCAGATCAGAGGTGAAAGAAGGTTGGCCACTATCATTACTATTGCATATTTTATTAGAAATGTTAGCTTTAGTAATGAGAATAGAAAAAGAAATTAAAGGAATTAGAATAGGTAATGAGGAGGCCAAATTATCATTCTTTGTAGATTATGTGATGGTATACTTAGAAAATTTAGAAAATTAATTAAAAACCACTAGAAACAGCAAAATTTTAGTGTCCAAAATAAATCCACATAAATCATCAGCATTTATATATGTTGCCAACAAAGTCCAACAGCAAGAGACACAAAGATAAATTCCATTTAAAATAACAGTTGATAATGTAAAATATTTGGGAGTCTACCTACCAAAATTAAGTCAGGAACCACATGAATGCAATTACAAAACTGGAAGACTATTATGTGCTAATGGATATTTGAGCTAAAATAATAAAATGGATAATTCTGTTTAATCTAATTATTGGGTGGCAGACCAATCAAACTACCAAACAAAACAAAACAAAACTATTTTACAGAGCCGGAAAAAATAATAGCAAAGCCCATATGGGAAGAACATTATGTCAAGAATTTCAATGAAATTAATGAAAAAAAAAGAAAAAAAGCAAATGAAGTGGCCTAAGAGTAGCAAGTCTAAAACTACATTATGAAGTGGTATTCATCAAAACCATTTGATATTGGCTAAAAAATAGTGTAGTTTATCAGTTGGAATGGGTTAAGCTCACAAAACACCATAGTAAATTCCTATAGTAAACTATCGTTTTATAAAATCAAAACCCCCAGTTTCTGGGATAAGAACTCATTATGAGATAAAAAATTTCTGGGAAAATTGATAAATTATATGGAAGAAATGAAGCAATGACCAACACCTAATACCCTATACCAAGATAAAGTTGAAATGGGTACACAATTTAGACATAAAGAGTGATATTATAAGCAAATTTGAAGGACAAAGGATAGTTTACCTCTCAGATTTGCAGAGAAGGAATGAATTTATGGCCAAAGAACTAAAGCAAGTATGAAATGCAAAATGTATAATTTTGATTATATTAAATTAAAAATGTTTTGTACAAACAAAACCAAATGCAGAAAAGATTAAAAGGGAAGAAGAAAACTGGGAAAAAATTTTTATATCCAAGGGTTCTCATAAAGGCCTCATTTCTAAAATATATAGATAATTGACTTAAATTTACAAAAATAGAAACCATTCTCCAACTAATAAAGAGTCAAAAGATGTGAGCAGATAATTTTCAAATGAAGAAATTAAAACCATTTCTAGTCATATGAAAAAATTCTCTAAATAATTATTGGTCAAAGAAATGCAGATTTAGACAACTCTGAGTTATCACTCCACACTTTTCACATTGGCTACGATAAAAGAAAAAGATAATGATAAATTTTGGAGGGGATGTGGGAAAACTGGTACAATAATACATTGTTGGTGGAGTTGTGAACTTATTCAATTGTTCTGGAGAGCAAGTTGAAACTATGCCTAAAGGACTTTCAAACTGTGGATACCATTTAATCTTGCAGTGTCTCTACTGGGCCTATATCCCAAAGAGATCATAAAAAAGAGAAAAGGATACACATGTGAAAATGGCTTGTAGGAGCCCTTTTTCTAGTTGTAAGGAACTCAAAACTGAGTGGATGCTGATCAGTTGGGGAATGGCTGAATAAATCATGGTGTATGAATGTAATGGAATATTATTTTTTATTTTTATTTTTTACTGAGGTAATTGAGCTTAAGTGACTTGCCCAGGGTCACACAGTCAGGAAGTGTTCAATTCTGAAGCCAGCTTTGAACTCAGGTCCTCCTGACTACAGGACTGATGCTCTATCCACTACACCAACTAGCTATCCCTATTAATTTTTATAAGAAATTATCAGCAGGACAATTTCAGAAAGGTTTGGAAAGACTTATATGAACTGAAGCTAAGTGAAATGAGTAGAACCAAGAAAACATTGTACACATCAGTAACAAGATTATGTGATGATCAACTGTGATGAATTTGACTCTTTTCAATAATGAGGTGATCAGGCTAATTACAATAAGCTTGTGAAGGAGAGAGCCATCTGCATCCCGAAAGAGGTTTCTAGGGATGGAATGTGGATTACAATACACCTTTTTTTGTTTGTTTGCTTTTTCCCTCATTTTTTCCTTTTTTTAATCTGATTTTTCTTGTGCAGCATGATAACTGTGGAAATATGTATAGAAGAATTATATATTGTTAACATACATTGGATTACTTTTTGTCTAGTGTAGGAGTGAGGGAAGGGAGGGAGAAAAATTGGGAGCAATTTTTCTTTTTGCAAGGGTGAATGTTGAAAACTATCTTTGCACATATTTTGAAAATCAAAAGCTATTATAAAAAAGAGACAATCAGGGAAATAAGAATGAAGAAGCTTAAATTTAATCACACACTTTGTACATCTTTGTAAATCAGGGTGAGAAATCCCCTTCCAGAAAAGAAAAATAAGTAGTTCACCTGTTGGAGGTGAATGGACTACTTCATGCTATCACTGAGTAAGTGCCCTTTCATAAGTTCCTGGAAGAATTCATCTACCTGATGTCAAGTCCTTTCATCATATAACACGTTCTACTTATTTTGACTCATCAAAGAATCAGGATATGTACTCAGTTTCTTACATATTATATTCACTGCCACTACTATGCAGAAGGTAGGGAGAGAATATGACTTTTTTTCTATGAATTGTGTTATTGTTATTTTTTCAATACCAACAATTCTCAAAAATCTTATCCAATGTTCCCAACTGTCTGATAAATATTCCTTTTTTAGTATCCTGCTGATACCTCAAATTCAACACATCCAGACTAATTGGACCCTCCCATCTATCCCTCAAACCAAAAAAATGAACCTTACTTACTTTCTGATGTTTTTGTTTTCATTGATAGAAAATATTTTTGCCAATTCTTATAATTTTAAGGGAAAAATCCTACCATTTCTATAATCACTCAAGTTCCACAGCTTAGTATAATTCTGTTATCTTTTAGTCTTTGTATCTTCTCTCTCATTTTTTTCTACATCCAATCAATTAGCAAGTATTATGAATTTTATTTACCAATATTCATGACTATTGAAACAGTTTCAAGTATTTATCTCTTTTTGTCTAGTTTTGTAATACCTGATTTTATTGACTCTGTTCTCTTCCATCAATTCCTTTTTTTTAAATAAAGGAAGGATGAGTTATCTTTCACAATATGTCTTAAAATGATCATAACACATTACTATGATTATATCATGTCTTCACTCAAAAATATTTATTAGCTCTTATCTGCCTACCAAATAAAGTATAAACGACTTCCACATTTTAGTTCCAACTTACTATTCTCACGTTTTCTCATAGTATGACTTTTTACCCATCTTATGATTCAGCCCAAGTAGAGTTAGTCTTACCCCCTCCCCCATCATATGTTTTAAAATTTCTTCTCTTTGGTTCATGCTTCTTTCTCTTCCTTCATTATTTAATTCCCTGTCATGTTAGTTTGCTAAAGTCTCTTCCTTTATTCATTGGATAACTCAGATGCTAACTACTCTGTGAAGACCTCCCTGAACAAGTTATTCTATTCTCTGAAAGTCTGCCCTCCCTCCTTACAGTTGAAAATCATTTTTTTCCTCCTAAAATTTTCCATAGCACTTCAACCTGGATATTTTATGCATGGTTTAACTATTCGAATTAAAAAGCATCTGGAAAGTCCAGTCTGTGACTGGTCTCTCTTTGGCTCCTGTGGCCTGCACATATGCTTGAAAAGTTTGTTGAATTAAATTAAATCACAACCAAATGCTCTATAGGTGTATTAATTTAATAAAAAATCAAAACAGTCATTGGTATGATTTTAAGGTTTCCCCATGAAAGCAGAGAAAAATGGTTAATCATGGTATTTGTAACAGTAAAAAATTGCAGAGGGGAGATTCATATTCTCTAGGAACCTTCAATAATGAAGAAATCACTGACTCAAATGTCAATAACTAAACCTGCCTTCCTTATTCATAATGAACTGTAAGAATGAGTCAGAGGTACCACAGCTTCATGGCAGATGTGTAACCTCATTCACCTACAAGATAATGCAAACAGTCATTCCCTTCTTCAGTTCTGATTTAACTATTAATTTCCACACTATAAGAAAGATTTGGCAGTGACAGTATGAGACTTCCAATAGACACTAGAAATGGCTAGGGATTTGCATTAGTGATTTGTTATGAGACATGAATATAAGTAAAATAAGGTAAGAGAAAGATAATTCAAAAGGGGATCTTTTGATTTACCAGATGTTGTAATTCTGTCATTCCAATGCTACTTTCTTTTCAATATAAGACAAAGCATTTGTAGCTAACATTCTAGTAACACTGTAACTGGGAAATTCAAATTTCTAAGTTTTTTCAGTCACAAGTTCTTGATTATTACCCAACTAATGCTGGATATAGTTCTAAGAGAGTGAACACCAGGTCTATGGGGAGAATTTTCGTTTTGTTTTTATTTGCTATTGATTTTTCCATTCCATTAAATGCCACAAAACACTATTTATCCCTTTGGATGATTGGTAACAATAAGCACACTAGTGGAAGACTTTGAAATAAAGTTTTAGAGGCATAGATCCTCAGAGTACTTTGAGTTTAGGGTATCCATTTTCTGGGGGATTAGATCTGATAATTGGGTTTAGAAATCTTCCATATATGTATACATACACACACACACATATATGCATACTTACACACATGTAAGTACACACACACATATATACACATGTACATATACATGCATTGTGTGTATACACAACACATATTAATTTCATTTTTCAAGTAAGTTTTTCTCTACTCAATATTCTAAATATAGGAAACTAATTTGAAAATTACTCTGTTCAGTAATTAACTGTTTTCTGTTGAGATATCGCCAATTTCATGTTTTTATCTTATTCTGTGCTTTATCACCTTATGATTCTGTTTTCTACTACTAGTGAACTATCCTGTGCAAAATCCTATTGTAAGATGGAGCATCTCTATAAGATGGAGCATTATAAGTAAAATTTTTTTTGGAATATATGATTTTTAAAAGTAATTGAGTCAGGTCAAATAGTGTTAAAAAGGAAAAAAAAATGTATGTGCAATACTTACTCTAGTCTTGTATAAAACCTCTTGGGCAATCTATGAGTGATTGAGTATAAGAAAATGTGGGACAATTACTTCATAGATCCAACTAGATGGCTGCTAAGGTCACTTTTAACTTCCAAATTCTTTTATTCTAGTTGTAACTTGGTAACTTGTTCTTGAAGGTTAACATAGATCTCATGAAATAATTTGAAATAATAATAATTAACAAGTATGGGACTAGCCTTTAATAATTTTAAAAGGACTTTTAATTCCATCAATTATAATGATTACCACAACATGAAAATCAAAAACAGCATTGTATAGTGAAGAAAGAACTAGATTTGGATTTAGTAAACCTAGGTTGAAATCTTGTTTCAGATTTTATGAGCCATGTGACACTGGACAAGTCAAATAATTTTTCTGAGCCTCATTTTCTACAACTGATAAATAAGAAAAACAAGACCATCTACCTGCTAGAGTTACTGTGAAGATCAATTGAGTTATCAATTATTTAAAACACCTTTAATCACTATATAAATACTCTCTATTACTAATATTAATTATTACTCGAACATTTTCTTTCATTCCTTACCTGAGACAATTCACTTTACCTCTGAATACCCTAGGTCACTCTCTAAAATTGTAAGTAGTAGAATACATCCCAATCTACACTGATCATTTCTTCACCAATGATATCTGAATTCTGAACCAAAAAATAATCCATCCTCTAAACCTTCAGTGATGCAGATCATAACTTATACCTGCCTGTCTATGCTATATGACTTGCCCATGATCTTCCATAAGTTCACCCAACACACTAATATTCTTTCTCATTTTCTTTCATATCACATCAGGTATATTTCTTTGATCAACTCATTTACTTCAATTCTTTATAATTTTTTTAAAAATATGTTTTAGAAGGCTCATACCAACTATGCATTTTCCCATTGCCCTCTGATTGTTACTAATTTTAAATTATTGGACCTTAAGCAATACATCTCCCGCCACCAAAAATAAGGCAACCCCCCCCCCAGAATATCAAATGTATTGAGTAATATACTTTCTTTTTCGTGTATTAAATCTTTATGAGGATAATTTACACACAAATCAAGGACATCTTTTATAAGAGGTTAAATTCAGAACAGACCAATTTTAATCATTAATTTACCACAGTGGACCACATCTCTACTGTTATACAACTAATGGAAAGATCTAGTCAATGTAAAATTATGCTGTAATTATTTATCTTTCTTTTTTTTGTAGCATAAAATAACATTTCAAAAATTTTTCTTTCAACAACACAAACTATTCTCACAAAGATATTATAAAATAGTCCCATTAAAATAGTACAAAAACAATAGAAATAACCATTTTCAATGACCCTCTGATCATTAAAATCAGGTAAGGCAAAATATAGAAAGTTGGGTATTCACCAAAAGTGCTCAGCACTGTAATGGTGGAGATTTTGTTCATTCATATATATTTACAGCTGGTTCCCAATTAGTGGGAATAATTGATCCTGTGAAGTACTTGTAATATTTTAATTTGTACTATTCAAAGTTATAGTTAAATGGTAATTGGTTCCAGCCTAATGGAAATATACAGTGTGGATTTGAAAAAATATAACCACTTCATAGGAGTCTAGCTTTCTACTCCAGTATGTTTTTTTTCTACCATGCTATACTTACACCCCTTAAAACCTGGGCCATCTTTAATTCCTTCTAAATCATATAAGGATTTAAAAATGTTTACCTCTAGCAAAAAGTTCAGAAATACTCTTTTTGCTTTGCTTATTGCATAAGAAATATTTCTAGTAGATATGATTTATTCTTCTTTGTGCACCTCCTCCCCTTCTAGTCATTTGGGAAGCTCTAGAGTGTTATTTAGATCTTTGTTTTAAATATCTGCTCAATTACTTCAGTTTTTCATATTGCATTCTATAAGCACTATGAAGTTCAGCCTGGTTTACCTTCAATCTTTTGTAATAGCCAGAATCAAATTATTAAATTTTGTTGATTTTTCAAAAACCTTGTCAATATTCTCCCTCCTTTCCACATTATGTTTCGCTAAAGATAACCTGACTAATTCTAGGATCTGAAAACAATCAATAAATATTCAGTAGTGTAATGCTTTTACTCTTCATATTATTATATCTGCTCTGTCAGGGACTGTAAATGAAACTTTTTTCCCTTCCTTCCTCTTTTCTTCCCTCCTTCCCACTTTCCTTTTTTCCTTCTTTCTCTTTCCCTGCTTTCTTTTCTTCTTTCTCTTCCTCCTTCCCTCCCTTGCTCCCTTCCTTCCTTCCTTCCTTCCTTCCTTCCTTCCTTCCTTCCTTCCTTCCTTCCTTCCTTCTTTCCTTCCTTCCTTCCTTCCTATCTCCATTCCTTCCTGTCTTCCTGTCTTTTGCTTTCCTGTCTTCCTTTCTTCTTTCATTTATTCCTTCCTTTTTTCCTTCCATCCCTGTGAGCAATGTCATATCACACTATACTTGGGTTGGGGTTGTGACCCTCCTTTATCTCCTCTACTTTTCTAGAACAGAGTAGCCACATTGCATAAATGAGTCAGACTTCAGGTTTATTTATATCAATGAATCAAAAAAATAATTACTGAACAACCTTAATGGGAAAAGCAATAAAAGAGACCTTCCATTTTGAAGAAAGAACCAGATCTGCCCTTCACTCTTTTGATTTGGAATATGGTAAGGGTTTGAGAAACTCTAGATTATAGACAGACCAATTACAAACTAGGCAATAAAATTAGATGATAAGAACTTGTTTAACAAGAAGTTTAAATAGCTAAAATAGTTCCTACTTTTGAGATATTTATCATCTATGTAGGGAGATAAGGTTAAATAAACATTGACCATTTATTTTCTCCACATAGCCTTTCCTGATTGCACCATATAGAAATAATTCTCCAATTCATTTTTCTGACCTCTAGAAAACTTTAAAAAATTTATCTTATTGCATGAACTTTCAGAGACTGGCTGTTAAAATAATAGAGTACTGGCTGTAGAGTCAGACAGACCTACGTTCAAGAACCATTCCTGACCTATGTGGACTCCTTGATACTTGGTGAATCACTTAATCTATCATATTCGCAAGGCAACTTTATGTAAGATCATTTGGATGAGGTACCAATATATATTAGTAGAAGTAATTTACTTGTGCATTTCCTATGCCAAAATCATAATCATGCACTTCCTATAGCAATTGTACTTCTTATGTTCCAATTTGTATTTTGTCTATTTGTTCCTTCTTACATTGTCTCTTTGTTCGTTCTCATGCTGTACATTCTCCTTTTCAATATAATTATTTTGCTCATAATGCTGTACTACATTGCCTTGCTAGCCAATGAAAATAATAAAAAAGTAGAGTCAGGCACAGTAGAATTCAAATCTGTCCCAGAACAGGATTAAATATTGTTTCTGCTAGGCATATTATACATACTATTAAGTTGTGCCTTCTAATGCTTTTGACTTCATTAGCAGGGGAAGTTAAGTTGATTTTAATTTTTTTTTTCAGTACTGACTTTCAAGAGAGAGAGAAAATTCAAAATTATCTAACTTCTTGCAAGGGAAGCTATCATAGTATCTCCAGGTTTGTCAGATTTTCATTATGTTTTCATTCAAATGCTAGAAAGCATGAAATGTCTCATTTGAAAGAGATTTAATCTGAGGTGGACTAAACCTGTCAAACAGGGTGCCAGTGCATACACAGAGTCCACAAAAAAAATGCCCACTGAGTTTCATGAAACACAGTCAGGGCTGGATAACCAACATTGCTTTTGTGGAATAGAATGAGCTATTCTTAGAGAGGTTGTGAGTGCCTTATTGTTGGAAGAATTCAAACAAAATTTGGTTGAATACTTACTGGAGATATTGTAAAGTAGATTTCAAATCAGATGTATTTTGGACTAGATGGCAACTAAATTATTCATTCTCCAGAATTTATCAGACCTGAAATCCTTTGTCTTTTCACTCTGCATGGCCCCCTTCTCTCATTGGAGAATTATTCTTCAAAATTCCATTTTGAAGAAAATTCTAGATCTATTCTTCACTTTTTTTGAACTGGAAAGAGTAATGGTTTGAGAGACTAGAGATATAAGCAGGTCAGTTACAAATTAATTAATAAAAATGGATGACAAGATTTTGTGTAATAGAAGTTTAAATTTGTGGCATGCTTCCATAGTGAAACTAAACTGCTAGAGAATTTACAGCCAATTCTCCTTATAGTTTAAGAAAGAATTAGAACATAGATATTTTGAAGCACATGCCATCCAAATATTTTTCCTCATTATATTATTCTTGCACAATATTGAAAGAGAAATCAATCTATCCAAGTATTAATTAGGTACTTAATATTTACTAGTCATTATATTGAGCAATGAGGATACAAAGAAAAGATAACACAAAAAACTCCTTGCCCTCAAGGACTTTCAATTCTAGTGGATGAGCTATGTTAAGTGTCAAGTGTCTTGAGGTCAAATTTGAACTCAGGATCTCCCGATTCCACAGCCAGTACTCTAGCCATTGTGCCATCTACCTGCCCCAGTGTACATACATTTATATGAACTTTTTTCTCCTTTATTCTTGAAGAGGACCATGTCATAAGGAAGCTGATGCCAAGATACTCAAGGGAATTGGATTTGAGTGAGCAAGTGCTGTGAAGCGTTACTAGCTTCAGTTTCTTCTCCAGAATCATCTGGGTCCAGTGGCCAAATAAAGATCAGGATGACTAGAGATGTCCCCAAATGCAGTGGGAGACCCTGGCCTTTTTAAGCTGAGGTCTTTAATGGGTTTGACTGAAGTAACTGCCTTGTAATCATACTTTTAGGGAAACCATACTCTATAGAAAGTGGAAGAAAGGGGAGAGACCTCTACAACAAGGTGATATTTGAGCCTAGTCTTGAAAGGAGTTACTGTTCTAAGAGTTGTAGCTGAAAGGATGCAGTCAATGTAACAACTTTAGTAATTGTATTCTGAGTATTTGAAGTTAATTTCTAATCAGTAAATTGTCAGTTTGATGTTCTTTAAGTTTTGTATAGTACTTAATATTCATTCTTCCCCTTGAGCCTCACAATTATTTTATAGAGCAGATAACTGAAGCACAATGTGTATTCCTTGATTTGCTCACAGTTATATATATATATATATGTATATATATAACTTATATTTATATATTAGTAAATGTTGGAAGCTGGTTTCAAACCCATTTCTTCCAGCCTCTAAGTTCATCATTTCATCAATTATATAATGTTGCCTTTCCAAAGTTATTACCTGAAAATTTTTCATTCTTTGTGCCCCTAAATTCTGTCACCTCCTCTAGCAGATTAACTTGCTTCCTGTTTTAGGCAGAATGAGTCCTTCCAATATGAACTCCCTTAATTGGCCAACACTTCCCAAAATATCTCTGTGTACTAATCCATCCTATCAAACTTTTTCCTCCTGTCTTTTCCCCTGGCTGAACCCATCCAAGTTAATCAAACTGTGGAGGATCTTCCACCTTGCTAAAGATCTCTCTTCTCTTGCTACTTGATGGCTCATATGACTTAGATGAAAACTAATCTTGTTTCCACTCCTATTTGTTTCATTTAAACACGTGGTCCTTGAGTCTATGATCTAAATGCTTACTGATGATCTCTATAACAAGAGCACTTTGAGACACAGAAAACAAAACAAAACAAAACAAAACAAACAAACAAACAAACAACAACAACAACAACAAAAGTGGTGACTGATTGAACTTGTACATTCACCAAATAATGAAAGGAGTTAGATAATTGGAAGGCTGCTGGTAATATTTTTTAGATTAAAATAGTTCAATTTTGGTGGTAAGAAAACATGGATGATAGTCAATGGAATTAGTTCTCATAATCTAATTGAAGATAATAGGAATGCATATATCAAAGCTTCAGTACTTCTGAAGTTTACTTTTAGAATTCCTATCTTCATGTTATCATTATGCACATAGGTGTGTCGTTGCTGCTCTGAGATCATAATTTTTCTTATTTGAGTCTATGTACAACATGCACCAGAATTTGAAAATAAGCAGTGTTTCTCCCTATCTGTATGGTACCAACAGAATTTACATACAATTTCTTGCCCATAAAAGAGGGGTCTTAACAGTAATGATAATGTATTAATATCATTCTCCCCTCAGTCACTCAGGCTTGAAACAAGCTGTTCTCTCTGCCTCTTGCATAACATTCAGTTGGTTGCCAAATGTTACTGATTTTACCTCGAAAATATGTCATATCTCTCCTTTCTCATCACAGAGCTATCATTGAAATTCAGTCTTATCACTCTTTCACATAGGCAGTTTTAATATTCTCCTAAGTGGTTTTCCTGCCTCCAATCCAGAGGACTTTGAGGCCTTCCAATTCTGAGATTTTGAGCTTCGTGGATGGAATAAGATATAATAATGTGACTCTTTAAAGCACAGAGGGATCTCCTTGTCGGAGATTTCTGCTAACACAGATATATACCCCCAGATGAATTTTTGTTGTTGTTGTTCGACAGCATTTGACTCTTTGTGGGGTTTTCTTGTCAAATATATTAGAATAGTTTTCCATTTTTTTTCCTCCAACTCATTTTACAGACGAAAAAAAACAAGGCAAATAGGTTTAAGTGTCTTGCCCAGAGTCACACAGCTAGTAAGTATCTAAAGCCAGATTTATACTCAGGCATATGAGTCTTTCTGACCCAGGCTTGACATTTTATCCATGGTATATGCAGATATCTCCAAATGGGTTAGAGAGAAGTATAAAAGACCTAATGGGACTGGTTCTCTTAATTGCATACTCAATTTTTGGTCTTAGATTCCATATTTCCCATTTTATTGGACCTAATTTTACATTATCAACCATGTTTCAGTCTGTTCTGTGAACTTTATTAATTTCCTTAAACTAACTTAATTTGTGCCTGTTCTAGTCTGTGCTGTTTGTCCTTCATTCTCAAAGAAGACCATGATATCAGGGTGGTTGATGCCATGAAATGCAAGTGAATTGGACTTAAGTG
This sequence comes from Myrmecobius fasciatus, assembly GCA_023553655.1. Taxonomy (NCBI): domain Eukaryota; kingdom Metazoa; phylum Chordata; class Mammalia; order Dasyuromorphia; family Myrmecobiidae; genus Myrmecobius; species Myrmecobius fasciatus. Next base: position 12,953 of record JAJPUD010014476.1, on the reverse strand, counting down.
AGAGAAGAATATTCAAGGTCATTTATCTCACTTTCCCCTCCAGAGCCATTTGGGTCCATCAGATATAGATCAGGATGTCTAGAGATGGCTCTGGATGCAGTGGGAGACCTTGGCCTTTTTAATATAAGATCTTCAATAAGTTTCAATTTGACATAGGTCACATCTATTCAATGGATTAAGATTAGGTAACAATTGAGGCAAAAAACCTCCTCTTTCACCTACTCAAAAACAAGATAGTATAGTAGATTTCTGCTCAGTATCCTATGGCTAGAAAATTGCTTCTAATGTTATTTGTAGGATCATTGTTTACCTCTGAGAATTTAGTTCTTTCCGAGGTCAAATGAGGGATTTAGACTAAATTGCCTTTGGCATCTTTTATACATCGAAATCTTTTATTTTATAATCCTCAAAATCCTTGTATAAATTTCTTATTCTGAAATTGCTCAATTTGGCTCTTGTCTATCTTCCTAGTATTTTTTCATTTTATTTTATTTCATGATTTGCCAACCTCGCTGGATCCTTCTCTATTCCTGTCCAGTTTTTTTTCCTGTCATAATTCCCATACCTGGAGTAACATTCTTTGTTACTTTTCCTCCTCAACCCCAATCTCTGCCTATGGAGATTCAAAAATAACTATCCAGAAAATGGGCTTCTTGAGGGCAAGGACTATTTTGGTTTGGCTTTGTATTCTTAGATTCTATCACAATTCCATTTGGAGTTTGATTAAAAGCATGTTATATTGAATTAAAGATATCCACACAATTTACCTTGATTTCCTACCTTGAAGTATTTTATCTCCCTTCTGATAGCTCACATTGTCTTGTTTTGGTATCTGTTTTCAGTATATAATATTGGCTTATTTATTGTGGAATGTTTCCACACCCCATCATTTGATTGTAAATTCCATATGGGCCAAGTCTATCTTATTTCATCTTTGTATCTACAGCAATTAACACAACACCCTACTGTATTAACAAATAAATATTTGTTAAATGTTATTAGATGAATATCTCCTTATTGAGCACACCAAAAGCAAAGTAAAATTAGTTATTCTTCAACTTCTACTTTTATATACCTCCTTGTTCTGAATAGAGAGGCTGGTGACTATGAATGAAGAAGAAAGTATTTGCTCTTATATGACTGTTGTCTCTGTTGATTTTGTTTAAAAGTATTTCTTCATTTCAAGGGAGGAGTTTTGAGTGGGAAGGAGAGGAGATTTAAGGGGAATCTTTTTTTTTTTGGTATAAAAACAAAAGATATATTTAAAAGAAATGAAATAAGCAAAAGCATAAAACAAAGTTTTACTTTGTTGCTTTGGTATCTTTGATTTTTCATAAAGGATTTATACAAAGACATAGACAAGAATAGAGCAGGAGATGAAGATTCAGAGGGGTTGCAATTTACATCACTGAATTTATCCACAGAAGCATTTTCTACTTCAAGTACATAAAGCCAGTTAAACAATTAAACAAAGTGCCAGGCCTGAAGTTAGGAAGACTAATTCAAATTTGTTTCAAATCAAGCCTTGGAAACTTAGTAGTTGTGTGACCCTGTTTGACACAATTTCCTCATCTAAAAATGTTCTGGAGAAGGAAATATCAAAACACTCCAGTATCTTTGTCAAGGAAGTCCCAAATAAGGTTATTAAGAGTTGGACACAACTGAAAAGTGACTAAATAACAACAAAAATCTAGTATAGTCCAAGAAAAATTTTGGGAAAAATAATTATCCTCAGCCACAGATTTATGTGAGTGACTAGGAGAAGATTCAACAAGTTTTGACTCTTCAAAAACTCATAAATACAGCACATTCAAGACTAGCTCATCCTAGTCATGTGGGAATTTTTAAGTGAAGGTGTTGAATCAACACTCTTACCACATAGTGTTATGTAATCCTGGCATGTTTCACTAAATGAAGCTGATTTTTTTCCAATTGCGTCTCCCCTGAGGATTGCTATTCATCCTGGGCTGGAAAATTAATCTAGCCAATCTTAAAAAAAGTGAAAATATTTTACAAAGAACTTCATTAACATTAATAAAACTCACAAAGTTTGTACAGGTTAGGAATGCTCTAAAAATAATTCTGCATGACTAAAATGGAAATTTCTTGTTTGTATTTAGTCCTATTTAGATAGTTTTATATACTCTTTTTTGATTAAGAGAAAAATTAGGGCAGGAAGGCTGACAATTTTCCAGTGCCTTTAATTTTACAATTTAACTGAAACTATGTATGCTTTAAACCTATGAATTTGAGTACTAATTTCACATGGTCTTCAGTTCTAGAAGGCTAGGGAAAAATACACTGGACTTAAGACTGGCTTTCAATATTAGTTCTGACATTAATAGCATAGCCCAGGGAAAATGTCAGAAACAAAAATATTTTCTCTCCAAATATATTCATTTCAACAGGATTAATAACAGTGGTCCAGAAGAAAGAATATGAATTTGGAATCTGAGGACCTGAGTTTGAATCCTGGCTTTTGCACTGATTAGTTGGATGATATTGGATGTAACATTTAACCTTTCGGTGTGCTTTCATCTTTGAAATGAATTACACACACACACATACACACACACATACACAATTACATACACATACAATATGTGTATATATGTGTATACACACATACATACACACATATATGTGCTATGAAAATCAAAGGGGATATATCAAGTTGGAATTGGATAGAGGATTGCTTTTAGTGTCTGAAAGACTTGAGGTCAAATCCTTGCCTTGGCACATAAAATCTTCATGACACTGGACAAGTGCTCAACCTTTTAATATAAGTTAAGTCTCTAAGAGTAGACATTATGAACAAGTTGTTGACAGGTATCTTTAGTGAATTTTCTATATAGATAGAATGAATACATACATGAATGGCTTATTTTTAAAATTTGAATATATGCACATAGTCACATATTAAAATTTTTAAATGATAAATTATTACTAGTTCTTTGTGTAACATTGGTCAATTATTCCATTACATTAGAAACAGTGAAAATAATTCTAAATTTTGAAAAGACCCTAGAAACAGTGAAGTCCAATTTCCTCTTATTCAACATATTAATATATTAGAAACTTAGACCCAGGAGGATTAAGTGAGTCTACAACATAATTACATATTAGAAACTTAGATTCAGGAAGTTAAATGATTCTACAAAATCACACAGGTCACAGAAAATCAAAGGTGGAATTTGAACACAGGCCAATCAATCAATCAACAAGCATTTATTCAGCACATACATAGAAGTACTCTGCTAAAAGCTGGAAATATAGAGACAAACTTTTATAAGGAGCTTAACAAAAAAATAAAAACTCTAAAACACATATGTACCTAAGGAATACATAGAATATATGGAAAACAACTTTGAGGGATAATTGAAGGGATCAAAAAAGGCCTCTTTTACAAGATCACACTTGAGAAGAATTTTTAGTAATAAATTTCTAAAAGCAGTGAAGGGAAAGTATATTCTACGTTTGGAGGATAGACAGTACAAAAGGCAGGAAATATGAGGAATATCAAGAAGACCAATCTTTTTAGATCACAAAATATATAAGAGAAAATACAGTTATCTCCAACACATTGTGCCTCTCCCCATAATAGTTTCAATATATCTTGAGTTGGTAAAAGAAAGGATAAAGGAATTTTTGCTGAGTTTTTTTTAAAATCAAGATGACATGGAAAGGCCAGCAGATGACACAGAAGTTTAGAAACTCAGAAATGCACAAAATATGTCTAAAGTATAATATAATGTCAACAGATTTTATCTTTTAATAGCATAGTAAATAATTCAGATTTCTCTAGTATGTAGGAAGGGCCAGAAAACTGTATGTGGAATCACAGGTCATTATCTCCATCCCCCTTAATGTGAAAGAGATAACTGTAGTGTACAACACTGTTTGCTAGTTAGATTAGAGTCATTACAATGGGTTTGAAATGATGATTCATTTAATCCAACTGGCAATAGGAAGCAATTAGAGTTTATTGAGTAAAATCAGTCAATAATCAGTGTCATGATAAGAACTGTCTTTAAAATTACTTAACACAGTGAATAGAGCACCAGCCCTGAAGTCAGGAGGACCTGAGTTCAAATCTGGTCTCAAACACTTAACATTTCCTAGCTGTGTGACCCTGGGCAAGTCACTTAACCTCAATTGCCTCAGCAAAAAGCAAAAATAAATAAATGAATAAATACTTTACTAGCTATAGATACAATGGCTCAGAGTGGGATGATATTTGAAATAGGGAGACTAATAATTAGGCGTTTGCAATAGTTCAGAAAAGAGGTGAAGAGAATCCTCTGACTTAAGAGGCAGTATTTTTTTTTTTTTTTACCTTGTACCAAATTCTTTTGATACAGGGACAAATGATATTTTGAAAATGTTAAACTTTATAATGGTCAATATTTTTCTTACAGTCAGGAATTATATCCTGATAGGGGAACTTATCACATACCAGAAAAAAACAGTTTTAGGCTTGGGGTTTGGCAGTTACATGATACAGTGAATCGGGTACAAATAACAGAGTATAGAAGAAGAATTCAGTGTGACCTCAGACACTCCTAGCTGTGTGACCCTGAAGAGGGTCACTTCACCTTATTTTCCTCAGTTTTTTTATTTGTAAAATGAACTGGAGAAGGAAATGGCAAATGACTCCAATATATTTCCCAAGAAAACCTCAAATGGGGTCATGAAGGGTCAGACATGACTGAAATGACTGAACAACACCAAGGTGGCTTTGGACTAATATTATAATTGTGAATAATTTATCAATTATGACATTTATTAATAAAGATCAATGTAGTATTTTAAGTTGATAGTAAAATGAATTATATCTTTTTTCTATGAAAAGAACTGATTCTTGATTAAATGTAATTTATCTTTAGAGACAAGTTCTTCTTTAGTTCACTGTGCTTTATTGTTTAAAATTTACACCATAATTTAGAAATTCGATTGAAAAGAGGGGGTAGGGATCATATTTTGAATATGGTTAATATTTATTTATTTATTTATGCTGAGGCAATTGGGATTGAGTGACTTGCCCAGGGTCACATAGCTAGGAAGTGTTAAGTGTCTGAAACCACATTTGAACTCAGGTCCTCCTGATTTCAGGGCTGGTGCTCTATTCACTGCACCAACTAGGGGCCCTCAATATTTATTTTTATCTTTAATCCTTGTTTCAGTAGAATACCTGCTAAGGCAGGAAGGAATATATTTCTAGGTGATAATATAACAAAAATATAAATTAATATATAAAGTACTTGAAGATTAAACATAGATACAAAATGAAACAAAATAATATGTAGTGTATAGAAAAAGATAAGCTAAAAGAAATATGGCTGCTATTTAGACTTTTAAGTTCAACAATAGAAACATAGTGGAGCCGACAGTCCATGTTATAACCATCACTTTTATTTTACCAATCATTATGAAAAATATTTTTAATATCAAGATGATAGTCAAGTGATAGGTATGATAATACCTAATATTACCAATGGGCAATCATGTCATATCTGTACTGAGAGAAACATGTTAAGAACATAAGAAGTCAGTTCTTCAGAAAACAAAAATTGGGTTTGATAATTAGACCATCTAGAATAAATTGTTTAATTAACGTTATGTGTTCAAGGGCAGACATTTTTATAAATTTGCCTTCTTACTCTTCTATGTTACAAGATATACACAGTATGTTTCTTCACAAACTATTAAAAAAGAAACAAACAGAAAATAACTCATAAAAATGAAAAGATTGACAGAATGGTTCCTCTTGGATATGTTCTCTCCACACTTTAATAAGGAGACAATTTTTCTTTGGATTAAATTTATGATTTCACTGGGGTATGGGAATGCACATGATGAGCTTTTTTTCCCAAGGCAGGTTAACATTTTCTCTTTGCAATTTACTTTTCGAATTTGTCTAGAGGCATTGTGAGGTAAAGTAACCTATCCAGATCTTAAAGATAGTATGTTACAGAAGTGTGATTAGGACTCAGGTCTTTCTGACTCAGGAAGGCCAACACTCTATCATTCCATAATGTTTATAGAATTGTTCATCTAAGTTCAATATTAGCAATAACTCGTGTAACTGTGAGAATCAATAAACTCAAAGGAATAAATCTGTAGCATTATGTGTTGCCATAGGCAACCCTTTTATTGGTATTTTACTGATATATACCCTATAGCAAATGCTTTATTGATGTAATTATAGCTTTCATTGATTAAAGAATTTATTATTTCACCTGAGATTGAACTTCATCTGCAAATGTAGATTTCATTTCATTGATTTCTAGTTAAGAATTTCATGAGTTGTAGCCAAAAAAATATATTAAACTTTTAGAAACCAGCTAATGATGAGTTTGTCCAAACTTAACTAGCCAGGTTATTTTTAGGTAAAATGCAACTAAACTGTTACCATACTCAAAACCCTTTCAGCTTGGTTGAATTTATTTAAATTTTATGTTTCACTGGCATAACTTTTGAGAGGACAGCTTTGTCTTTGTGCCATGATGAGAAATTAGAATAGAATCTAGCTATATAAAGAAAAGTTTAAAAAAAACAAGTTAGATCATTTGATAAGGATGAAAGAATACTAATTTGATCATTCTATTGATCTGTTCCCAGGCATGAAGTCAGAGTTAAATCTTTCAAAATTGTTCATTTTTACAATATTGTTATAATATAAATTATTTTCCTAGTTATATTCACCTTACTTTGCATTAGTCCATACAGTCTTCCCAGGTTTCTCCTACAGCACAATTGTCTTCCTTTACAAATTAATAATTTGTTTATTTACCAATTGGTGGCCATCCTCTTAGTTTCCAGTTCTTTACTATCAGAAAAAAAGAATCGCTATGAACATTTTTGTGCAGCACAACTTTTTCTTTGTTCTCTCTGGGATGTAGGCTTTGTAATGGTATTGTTGAGTCAAAGGGTACACAGTTTCATGACTTTGGGAGTATAGTTCAAAATTACTTAGCTGAACAACTGGACCAATAGCCACAATTCTCTAATAATTATATGTCAGTGTGTCTGTTTTCCCAAAGTCCCTTCAACATGTGTCATTTTTCTTTTCTTGCCAAACTTGCAAATCTGATAGATGTCAAATAGAGCCTCAAAGTTGCATTAATTTTCTTTTCTCTAATTAAAGGAAGAGCAGATTAATGGAGGAAATGCTCAGAAACAAAAGACTGTTAAGAAAGGACAGGATTTAAAAAGAGAGAGAGAATGGAAAAAACAGAAAAAAAATGAGATAAAGGGAAATACACATTTAATAATCAGTCATAATTGTTGTTTGTCTTTCATTCTCAAAGAAGACCATGACTTTGGATGTAAGTGGGATGACCTCACTAATAAAATAGAAGCAGATAGCAGTAATGAATAGAAACCAGAATCCACCAACAATTCAACCAGTTTTCACACAATTCCTTCAATATTTATTTTTATATTTTCTTGTCATCATATCAATCTGATGAGTGTGAGGTGGTATTTCAGAGTTGTTTTTATTTGCATTTCTCTAATCAATGTGATTTAGAGCATTTTTTCATATGACTATAGATGGCTCTAATTTCATCATCTGAAAATTCTGTTCATATCCTTTGACCATTTATCAATTGGAGAATGACTTGTATTTTTATAAATTTTACAATTCTTTATATATTTTAGAAATGAAACATTTATCAGAAAGACTGTAAAGCGTTTCTTAGTTTTGTACTTCTGTACTAATCTTGTTTCTGTTGGTTTTATTTGTTCAAACTCTTTTCAATTTAATGTAATCACAATTCTCTATTTTGCATTTCATTATGTTCTCAAATTCTTTGGTCATAAATTCTTCCTTTCGCCAAAGATCAGATAGGCAAATTATCTCTTGCTCTCCTAATTTGCTAATGGTATCACCTTTATGCTCAAACCATGTATCCATTTTGATCCTTATTTTGGTATGGGATGTGAGATGTAGGTCTATGCCAAGTGTCTGAGATATTATCTGCCAGTTTTCCTAGAAATTTTTGTGAAATATCGAGTTCTTATTCCAGAAACTGAAGTTTGTGAGTTTGTCAAATACTAGATTACTATAGGCCTTAATTACCATGTCATGTGTATCTAATTAATTCCACTGATGCACCACTATATTTCTTAGCCAATATCAAATGGTTTTGATAACTGCTGGTTCATAATATAATTTTAGACTTGGTACTGCTAAGTCATCATTCTTTGTATTTTTTTTTTCATTAATTGCCTTGATATTCTTGATGATATTCCAAAGCTTTCTAGATGACATTCGAGATGACATGCCGACATGATATTATAGATGAATATTATATTTTCCAGCTGTATAAAATAATTTTTGGCAGTTCGATATGGTACTAAACAAGTAGAACAATTTAGGAAGAATTGCCATTTTTATTATGGTAGGTTGGCTTACTCATGAGCAGTTAATATTTTTCCAGTTGTTTAGATCTCACTTTATTTTTGTGAGAAGTATTTTGTAATTGTGTTCCTATGCTTCTTGGGTTTCTCCTGGCAGGTAGACACTGAAACAGTTATTTTAAATGGAATTTTTCTATCTATTTCTTGCTGCTGGGCTTTGTCAGTGATGTATAGAAATGATAGTGATTTGTGTGGATTTATTTTATATCTTTCAACTTTGCTAAAACTCTTAATTATTTTAAGTAGGTTTTTGGATGATTTTCTAGGATTTTTAAAATATAATATCAGTCAAAGAGTGATAATTTTATCTCCTCATCACCTATTCTAATTTCTTTAATTTTTCTTTTGTTAACATTAAAGCTAAGATTTCTATTATAATATTGGATAATAGTGGTGATAATGGGCATTCTTGTTTCACTCCTGCTCTTATTGGGAATGTGTCCAGCTTCTCTTCCTTTGTTTTAAATAGATACAACCTATTATTTTAAGGAAAACTCCCTTTATCCCTATGCTCTTTAGTGATTTTAATGTCAATGGGTGCTGTATTTTGTAAAAAACAAAAGCAAAAACAAAAAAAACCCTTTCTGCATTTATTGAGATTCTGATATGATTTTTCTTGATTTTGTTATTGATATAGTCAATAGTTTGGTAATGGTAGTTATGGTAATAGTCAATAGTTATGGTAATAGTTTTCCTGATATTGAACTAGTCCTACATTCCTGGTATAAATTTCCCTTGGTCATAGTGTATTATCCTGTTGATAAGTTGTAATCTTTTGGCCAAAATTTTAAGATTTTTGCATCAATATTCATTAGGGAGAGTGGTCTATAACTTTCTCTGCTTTAGCTCTTTCTGGTTTAAGTATAAGTGCTACATTTGTGTCATAGAAGGAATTTAGCAGTACTTCTTTCTCTATTTTTCCAAATGGTTTACATAGTATTGGAATTAATTTTTCTTTAAATGTTTGGTAGAATTCACTTGTGAATCCATCTGGCCCTGGCGATTTTTTCTTAGGCAGTTCATTGATGACATGTTAAATTTTTTCCCCCCTAAATTGGGACTATTTAGGTAATTTATTTACTTTTATGTTAATCTAGGACATTTATATTTTTGGAAATATTCATCCATTTTGGTTAGATTATCAGACTTGCTGGCAAAAAGTTGGGCAAAATAGCTCCTACTTATTGATTGATTTTTTTTTTTTTGTCATTTGTGGTGAGTTCACCATTTCCTTTTTGGTGCTGGTAATTTTTTTCTTTCCTTTTTCTAATTAAATTAACTAAAGCTTTATCTATTTTGGTTTTTTAAATAACATTGTCTTAGTTTTATTAATAAATTCAATAATTTTCTTAGTTTCAATTTTATTAATCTCTACTTTGAATTTCAGAATTTCTAATTTGGTATTTCATTGGGGGCATTTAATTTGTTCTTTTTCTAGCTTTGTAGTTGCATGTCCAATTCATTGATCTCCTTTTTCTCTATTTTATTCATATAACTATTTAGAGATATGAATTTTTCCCTAAGAATTTCTTTGGCTGCATCCCATAAGTATTGGTATATTGTCTCATTATTGTATTATTAAACTAAAACAGTATATATATTACATTAAAATTATTCTAATGTTTCCATATTGAATTATGTGAAATTATAAAATATTTCAAGGATTCATATTTATAAAATTAATGGAAAGTAGGTTATCCACTATCTGATGAATTATAAATTTTGTAGGATTTAATGAAAAGTATTGAAAATATGTGTATTATTTAGAAAAATTTGTTGAACTTTGGAGAAAATATCTAAATATCTGAAAGTCCACTTGTAATTCTTAGAACAAACATGTTATTGACTAGCTTACATTTGGGGAAATATTTTCATTATACTCACTTCTCAGAATAATATTTGCTATTCAAAGTATATAAAGCTCATTGGTGGTGCAAACATTTATAAAAATAATGTATTTAATTTTTATTTAAATATTTATTTATGAAATTACTTGGTTTTAGTTTGTGGGTAAAAAAGGTAATAACTATATTGTGTTGGGGGAGGTGGTGAGATAAGTATATATATGTAAGCGTGAAATGGGCTATATGAAAATATTTGAATGAAAGGAAAAGCAACTGATACTCAATTTCAACTTTTTCTGAGTTTAGACTTTTAACATTCTTGGGATTTTCAATAGCCACATATTAAGCATATGATGAGCCTACATAAACAAACAAAACAAAACAAAATACAAAAAATAAGATGGTCTCCATGACATTTTGAAACATAAAAGAAGATGTGAATGAAAGATAAAATAATTTACTGCTAAATATACATTGTAACAGATATTCTTAAACTAGAGTCCATTATCATGTTTGTTTTTTACATGATAACCATTTCAAAATTGTTGGATTCCTTTGTAATCTTATATGCTTTAGGAACTTACAAACATTATTTTTGACAGGGTCAATATATTGCAACAGTTTACAAAAAGAAAACAAAGTAACTATAATTCAAACTTAATTACTTTTTAATTATTAGATTATTTCATTATTAATCAATCATTTTACCCATCAGTTTAAAAATCTAATCCTAATGACATCATATATGAATATATGAATTAATTTTACTAGGGTTAAGGGAATTAAGTATCTTCTTGACACTATGGGGTTAGAGTTGGCATCTAGTTATATTACTCTTTATTGTCTATATCTTTTAGTGTTTCTGACTCCACCGGTTCTAAGTCTAAACTTCTTGTTAGTCCCCAAGTGCATCATGATTTCAACCTCTCCCCATAATATTTTGAAATGGGGAACCAAGTTTCTGTAGGAGAAATTTTGAAAAAGACTCTTTTGTTTTTTATCTTTATTTGAAAAACATAATGTAAATGATTTAGAGTGGAATACACGATAATCATAAAAAGTCATTATAAAATAATTACATTGTGCTATTTTTTCACTGTTATAAGTTTAGGTCTATGAGTAAATAATTTTATAGGATGAAGGAATGGGGACTAGATATGATATCATAGTAGCATAATATTGTAGCATCATATCTTTAGAATTGGAAAGGATCTCATAGGCCATCTAATTAAAACTCCTCACTTTAAAGATGAAGAAACTAAGCAAGTTAAATGTTTTACCCAATATTACTTATGTAGTTAACAACATAGGTATGATTTGGATCCTAGTTCTCTGGTTCCAGAAAGACTACTTCCTCAAATGAACGTGTCAATCTCTCAGGTAAAGAGACTGTTGGCTATTATTGTTATCAGTATTATTTTCTCTACTTACATTATTTTGACAAATTATGCTTTTAAATGATAAACTTTTTTTTTATTTTCATGAATGGTCTTTGATATTATTTCCATGAAAAATCCTTAAATATTACTTTACTGTGTTGCTTCCTTCTAAATAGCTTTCATTGACTGCCCATGCCTCCTGTACATAGGACAAACTTCCATGCTTGATTTACATAGTTTTTAAAAGTTATTTAAGTTATTTACTTCTATTTCACTTTACTTTCCAACAAATAATTCCTGCATAAATTAGGGAAGTTTCCTTATTATATTCTACCTTTAGTCCGTAACCCCTAAAGCTCTTTCCTTTATGATTTTTGTATGGTATTCTCCAGCAGAACCTCTTCTGTCTATTCAAACTCAACCATCCCTTCAAATTTTAACTTTATGATAAATCCAGTCCATAATGATTTTTTTCCTACTTGATGAATAATTACTGCATTTATTAGCATTATATAATTATAAATAATTTTGAATAATATATTTTATTGCTTTTAATGATTATGTATATTTTACCCTTCCATTATAGTAGGTAAATCCTTGAGGGCAATTGCCATATCTTGTCTTTCCTCTGTGTTCTCCACTTTGTACTTAGCTTTGTACAAGACTATAGGTAGCTTACTCATTGAATAATTGGTGATTGATTGAGTTTCTATATTACTTCCCTTACCAAACCCTCAGCTTCATGAAAGCAAGGATGATGTGGTATAATAAATAAATTGATAAAGGAAAATCTGAATCAAAATTTTCTTTTTTTTTATAAAGCTTTTTATTTGCAAAACATATGAGTGACCTTTCAACATTGACCTTTGCAAAAAAACTTTTTTTTCCCAAGCTTTTCCTTTCCTTACCCCCACTCCCCACCCCTAGATGACAGGTAATCTAATACATGCTAGATAAGATAAATTATATGACAAATACAATACATGTATACATATCTATACAGTTATCTTATTGCACAAGAAACATCAGATCTAGAAAGAGAAGAAAAAAAAACAACCTAAGAAGGAAAACAGAATGCATGGAAATATTCACAGAAAGCGTTAAAATGCTGTGTTGTGGTTCACTCTCAGTTCCCACAGGCCTCTCTCTGGATGTATATGACTATCTTCATCGCAGCACAACTGGTTTGAATCACATCATTGTTGAAGAGAACCATGTTCATCAAAATTGATCATCATAGTCTTCTTGCTGTGTATAATGTTCTCCTGGTTCTGCTGATTTCACTCAGCATCAGTTCATGCAAGTC